>CAJHQQ010001011.1:0-123412 GCA_905132885.1 Moricandia moricandioides | reverse complement strand
GAAGAGCATGTGTCAGTACTATTTACACAAAAGTAGTGGAGGTTGCCACTTTTTCCCATCTTGATTCTGCTTGCTCACTAGTCACAATCTACACAATCCAACAACTGAAAACAGAGAATCCAAGGTTGAGGTTAAGGGAACCAAAAGGCAGAAGCACAGAAGCTCACCTATGAGGGAGCAACTAGGGGAGAAGTGAAGAAAGCTCATGGGAAGCTGGAAGCAGATGTGGGGGAAACTCACAAATGAATAGAAACAAAACCGGCTGCAAGGGAATCGCACATATGAAGGTGGACTGATGGTTTGGTTTGCTTCAAGAGGCAACTAGTTCTTTGATTCTTTCATTATAGAATTAGTTTATTCTTTTGACAAAACAATCTTTTAAAATAAAGAAGCACTTGATGTAACAAAGTTTTTTGATTTAATATAATTTCACATTCATTCAAAAAAAGAAGAATGGAAGCAAACCTAGCAATATAGAGTCTGAGAAAAAAAAGGAGTTTCAATCATTTCAAAGCAAGCTCACCTAATGAAACAGTGCATGAAGAAGAGATTCAAAGCTCAACCAAAACCAAAGAAAATCAGACTGAATTTAAGTGAGAGTAAATGTAAGTTACAGAGATTTTGAGATCATCTAAGAGAGAGAGTCACAGAAATGAATATGATATAGAAAAATATACAGAGAGACAAAGTGTGTGTGAGAGATAAAAATATGAAATGAGTAAAATAGATAGAGATACGAAGAGAAGTGAAATGGATTACGGTCTATTTATACATTCATAATTTTTGTTATATATACAATATAGAAATTAAGTAAAGACATGAATGAATTTTTAACGGTAATAACATTATATTAATAAATAGGCTGTAAAAATACAATTATAAGTATATAGTAAATAACATGAATATAAAGAAATGACGTGCATATTTTTTTCGTTGCAAAATGTTATTTACTTTAGATTTTCAATTACCAAATACGATGGATTAAAAACATATGGTATGTTAATGCCAAGATTTATGATATTAATATATAGATATAGACAATTATGAATATTTACACAATTAAAATAAAGAATTAATTTTAGTCAAGCCTCACACATAATAAATTTGATGCTTTCAAATATTTGTAACAAAATGTAAAATTTGTATGATTTATGGCATAAATTTTACTGTGCACACTAATAACTCTTCTTTTAATCTATTACCATATTTGATCTTTGAATATTTCAAAAATAATAGCGCCTTTAACATATATCAAAAAAAATATTCATACATACACAATTTCATATTTCCGTAATATTTAGTATCATTTAAAAAAAAAATATTTAGTATCATTTAAACCTATATCCACCAGATTATTAAAAAAAGATTATATTACAACTATGTATAGAACCGATTGTCTTATATCACAAACTATGCATAATGTTGTGCTAACTAATAATCAAACTGATATCCTTATATATTGAAATTTACACCAAAGTTTTGTTTATTAAAACTTGTATATAGTAAACGTCAGCATGGTTTAGTTTAGCTCGTAAATAGTTCATTAATAGTTGTTACATCAACTAAAATAAAAACAAATGTGCAATTTTTTTAATGAAATTTCATATTAATTTGTTATATATTAGTTTATTTGGTAAGTTATAATTTGTTCAAAATATCAACCAATGTTAATCCAATCATTTAGCTTTATTTTATATTATGTATAAGAATGGTTTAAATATAAGTTGGATTAATGACACTAACTGTAATTAATCTAGATATTAAAATATAATTATAAAATATGTTGAAAATGCATTACAGAGTGATACATCATTATAATGGAAGTGGTGTAATCAAATTAGAAAATTAAAGTTATTCTCTCAAATTGCTTCTCTATTATTAATGTACTATATAATTATCTCCACATATTTGCGGTCCACCTAATTTTTGATATATGTTGTAATCACCACCCAGATCATGGACCCACGGCAACTTCTTTGTGGTATGTTGGGATGTTTGAGTTTTAACAAACTTTCATTGAAAGAGTGTCATTTAAATCTTTTGTTACATAAAAAAGTGTTATTTTAGAATTTTAGTTCAACCTTAAATTTAATATTAATTAAAATTTATAAATAAATTTATATATCTAAAATAATATTGGTTGAATATATATAATTAATACAAACATTAATAGATTTCAGTTGTTTTTTTAAATCTGTATGAAAAATGTCAAAGTAACATTTTTTGCGAAATGGAGAGAGTATATGCTTATTGTGTCTTTAAGTTCACTTGATTAGTTTTTCAATTTACCCATCTATAATCTAGGGATGGGACAGATCAGATATCTAGGGTATTTTAGGATATTTGGATTCATAAAATCACTATTCAAATCTGGATTCAGGCTTTTCGGATATCCGAGGTTAGGATATTGAGGCTAAAATCTAATACCCACGGATATCCAGATTCATTTTTGTAAAAAATAAAATTAAAATTAAATTTAAAACTAATTAATATATTATTCATTTATTTTATTTAAATTTATTTTTGTAAAAATTAAAAATCATTGAAATTTAATAAAAATTAAATTTATTTATTTTGTACAAATATATATAATATACATATATAAATAGAATTATATTTTAGATATTTAAAATGTACATTGGATTTGGATCCGGATCCGGATATCCAGACCCAAAATTTTACTATTCGGATCCAAATCTGGACCCTCCAGATATTCGTTTTTTTGTAGCGGATCGGATGAATCCCAGATCAGATAACAAATAGCGAATATTAAGTTGCGGACCTACTATAATTTAGATTCAGATTCAAACCCCACATAAATAATTTGGCCAACTTGTAAATTTTTAATATCTAATAGATACCTTATATCCAACTTATAAGTTAAAAGAAAAAAGAAATATTGATTTACGAATAATTAAATATGATTGAGGACTTCACTTGTGCTTAGAAAGGTGATCCAAAAACTCAAACTTAACCCGGATCGTGAAGCTCGTAATCTAGCTTCTGATTACAAATGGAAGAGTACTTGGTAACTGGAGGGACAAGCTTTATAGCCTCTCACGTCGTGAAGGCACTTCTCGACTTGGGTCATTCCGTAAGAACAACTGTTAGAGACTCCTCAGGTTCTTTCAGATTCCTCTCGGACCGTTTTTGTTTCTACTGTTTGTAAAGCTCGTCTCCTTTGTGTTCTTCCTTTTGTTTTTGTTCGGAGAAAAGATGAAGAGAAGGTTAGGTTTTTGTGGGAGTTGAAAGGAGCAAAAGAAAGGCTAAAAATATTCGAAGCCGATCTAACAGTGGAGGGAAGCTTTGATGAGGCAGTCAAAGGTGTTGATGGAGTCTTCCACATCGCCTCTTGTGTTTCTGTTTGTCTGAGTATCGATGATCTGGTCAGACACGTTTCACCTTTGTCTCTCATTTTTTTTATCAACCAGAGCGGGTCATGCACATAAAACATTCGTCTATGATCCTCAAAATATCATTTAGTAACATTATTTCAAGCCCTATAGTTGAAATATTTGGAGAGAACTTGGGGTCTAGTGTGGTTGATGTTTATTTTCCTCAGGAAAAGTTAGTAGAACGTGAGACAAGTGGAACAAGGAACTTGATGAACTCTTGTGAAAAATCAAGAAACACTGTGAAAAGGATTGTTCTCACATCTTCTTCAAGCTCGGTCCGGTACTCTTACGATGCCACAGAAGCCTCTCCACTTAACGAATCACATTGGAGTGATCTTGACTATTGTAGACGCTTCAAAGTGAGAAACATTCCTTAATCTTTGAATCAGTTTTAGCCAGTCAACGTCATTCATTGTTTTTGATGAATGTATGTAGAACTGGTATGGTTATGCAAAGACAATAGGAGAGAAAGAAGCGTGGAGGATCGCAGAGGAAAAGAAACTAAACCTAGTGGTCGTTATCCCTACATTTTGTATCGGTCCAATACTTAGTCCAAAGCCCACAAGCTCCCCTTCAATTATTCTCTCCATAATCAAAGGTTTGAGAGACTCTTTTTTTCACTTTTGACCATTACATCTTCAGTTTCCAAAATGCACCTCAACTTCAGTTTCTTGTTTGAGTAGGTGTTCGTGGAGCATACCCAAATTTGAGGGGAGGGTTTGTGCATATAGACGATGTTGTCGCTACACAAATCTTAGCAATGGAAGAGCCTAAAGCATCAGGAAGAATCATATGTTCGTCTTCAATGTCTCACTGGTCAGAGATCATTGAGATGCTAAGAACCAAATACCCTTTATACCCATTTGAGACCAAGTACGTACTCATCTCCTCTCCTCTGTTGTACTTCCACTCTGTACTATGTGACATTTGTAAGAATTGTTTTGATAACAAAACAATTGTTTCAGGTGCGGTGGTGAAGAAGGGAGAGATATGCCTCATAGCTTGGACACAACAAAGATACGTGAACTTGGCTTAGCGTCCTTCAAGTCGTCAGCTGAGATGTTCGATGACTGCATCAAGTGTTTCCAAGACAAGGGTCTACTCTAATGTTCTCAGAAAATCAAAGTGATCTAGTTTATGTTGAAGTTTATTTTAAAACACCAGATAATCTACAAGTCTTGTGATTCAGCACTATGTCGTTCCCATCTTCTTGGAGTTTGAAGTTTATATCACTATGCTCTGTGGATTTTCTTTGAAAAGACTAGCATAGATCGACTGATAAGTGTCACACGTGCTTCAGACATAAGGGTGTAAGAGGACATGTAAGTACTATTCCTACGTTGTAGAATCTAACACAACGTTGGTTACCTGTCCTGTCGTTTTTCAATCTTGAAATCTCGTTTGTTAGATTTCATTTCCTGACCAGAAACTAAGAGAAAGGTAGGAGGATCCTAAGAGACAAAAGCCGAGAACATAATAGAAAACAAGCACACATAAAGAAATAGATAGAACATAGAGATTGAATAAGGTAAAACCAACATCCATTGCAAAGACAGCTATTTAGAAAGCTCATAAATCATATAAACATCCAAAGGAGATAAACACTTTCTACCTTCTTATCTATGTTCTTGTGAAATAGGATCTCAATGTTTGTCTTAATAGAAACAACTTATTATCGGCATACAGTAAATAAGATAAGTTAAAAAAACCTTTAGGGGCAAGCAATGTTGAGAGGAGGCGCTAGTTGATCAGCAAAGGCAAACTTCATATCACCATGCTCGAGTTCCACATCTGTGAAGTCACAATCAGGTAGCTCACTTGCTAAGCTGATGTTATTAACATTATCAAGCACAGAGAAATCCTCAAACAGATGGCCATAGTCCTCCTCCTTAAAAAACCAATCAAAGTCTATCTCCCCAGCAGCATTTGCGCCAGAAACCATAGACTTCTTCTCGTCTGCTGCTAACAAGCTCAGATCAGGGATTTCCAATCCGGAAAGGTCGAAACCTTCCTTGGTTGAATCACCAGAAGCAGCAACATCTTTGCTCAGAGACACCTTTTCTTTAGAACGCAAGCACTGGGTGTTTACTGATACAACCGATGAGGAAACAGCAGTTACCGAAGAGGACAATGCATCAAACTCAGCCTTCTTGTCAGCATAAGCCTTCCCAGCTTCTTCAAGAGTTTCAAAAGTACCCAACCACACCTTAGTTTTAGTGAGTGGGTTTCTAATCTCAGCAGCCCATTTGCCTGATTGCCTCAGCCTAACTCCCACAGGCTTGTTAAGCTGCGTAGAAGCTTTACGTCTAGAGTTTTTGACACCATCTGAAAGCTGAGAGGGGAGGTTAATCTCATGGACAATACGCTTCACCTTTGGAGGCTTATACACGAGCCATTCGTCGCTAGAGGAATCATCAGTAGCATAAGGATCACTAACAATAATACGAACTTTCCTGCCTTTCATTGGTTTCTTACATGACTTCTTCATATCTGATTCAACTTGCAAATCTCTTACCAAAACTGCTGAATCAGACAAAGGGCTTTGTTTGTTTCAGCGAACTATGAAAAAGGGTAACTTTTGCCTCTTGTGAAAACCTCCAAACACTTCAACACCAGAACAATTCCTGTAACCCATTAACCAGTTAGGGTTCTTGTCGTAGAAGGTAGCCACAGAAGAGACAAGAAAGGTCATACCTTTTAGGTCTTACGCCCATGGAAAGGGATGGAACCTCCAGAACAAGCCTCTGCTTGGAGCAGAAGCAAAGAGCGGTAAGAACAGTGGTCAGACCAAAGAACAAAGCAGACGAGGTAGAAGACGATCGAGTGGGACAGGAGATGTGAAACAGAGACAAAATCAAAGCCGATTCAGACACAGCCGACATAAATCTCCGACCTTTACTGCTGTTCCTGTTCGTCAATAGACAACAGAACCCAGAAAGATTAGTGACAAACACTCAAAGCGAAAGAATCACAAAGTAAACCCTAAAACCCTAGAAAGGTTCTTGCTTTTCACTCTGTTTTGCAGAAAAAAAATCAGATCTTTAGAGAGAGAAACATAAACAACAGTGACAATAAGCGAATCTAAGAGAAGACTTTGGTTTTATTTATTAAATTAATGAGTTCCTGCAGAGATTGTGTAGGAAAAATTAAACCTTTCACCTACCTTTGTGTGAGCGTACTCTGAGTTTCTGTCAGGATAAAACTTTCAACCTCTGTTTATATTCTGTTATTTTTGATTCAACTCCCCGATTTTCTCTCGAAGTATTTATCTTCTGGTCAAAAGGAGCAATTATCTTTCTTTTTTTAATTACTAGACCCATTCAAACAAAAAAGTAACAATTTTGGAAGTAAATATATTATTTCACATTGTTGAAAATATATTATCTTTTAGGTGAAATTAAAAGTTATTTTAAATATTCAAACGAATTGTACCATTCATTTGTAAAAAAGAGTACATAAGTTTTAAATAAAAAAATCTAGATTTCGATTCGCGCAACCGTGCAGATGTTCTTTTATATTAAAATGTAATCTTATATATGAATGACATTTTAATTTTGAATTTGATTATTTATATTATTTTAAGATTTTATTTTGGTAAACTATTTAATTTTAAGATTTTATGTCAATTACAATGTTACATATATTATTTGTCATCTGATCATGTTTATTACATGAATCAATTATTTATTTATTTATTTATTTTTAAATCTACTTATTTAATATCTTTGATTACATTTATACACCTATTTATTTAAAAATTAGTTTATAGTTAAATAATATGGTATTTGTTTTAGAGTTATATGAAGAATTTTTTTTATATACCAAATATAGGATTAAATAGCTATGAAACAATTGATATATTTATTTTATAAATTATTTGGGTAATGTTTTACAAATATAAAAGTAGAATAAATTATTTAAGTTTATATATCAACGTGTATATGTCGATTAATTAAGTTTATAAAGTATAAGGGCAACATAAAATATTATTAAAGATATATCAATTCGTAGTGAATGTTTAAAATATAAAAGCATTATAAACTATGTTACTCCATATTTACCTCCTTATTTGATATATATTTGTAATGTTTTAAATTTTCTTATTATCATATGATCTAAAAACTATATAAATAATATTTATATATTACTCTTGAAATCTAGATGAAAAGATACATTATAATGACATTTTTAATTAAAAATATAATTATATTTTAGCTAGAATTATATAAAATAATAATATCACATATTAAAATTAAGAAACATATATTTAGGAATGAAATCAGAAAAAAAAGATTTCATTAAATATATTCTTATTTATTTGTTTAGAGATAGAAAAATAAAATAATATTGTTATGTAAATAACAAAAATTATTAAAGCAATTATCTAGGAGATGGTCCAACTTAAAAAATCACACATGAAATGAATTGTGATTTCTATTTTAATAGAATAAATATTTTTATTGATTGACAAGTTAGACGTAGAAAAATGAAAACAAATCCTCCATATATTATGGATACTTTAACTATACAAAAATGATATGAAATCTTTTTTCAAAAACATGTCTTAACATTCTTCTTTTATAAAGATCTACACCTAAAGTAATACATATATTTGATTACATAAATTCGTTTTTCAGATTGAATAAATATATTAAAATACTCTGGTAGAAGAAATTACAGCATAAATTGTACTCCTTCTATTTTAAAATATATGAGGGTTTACGTTAGTGCACAATTAAAAAAAAAGAATTATTTTTAAAATATCATTAAAACATAAGTTAAAATTCAATCAGTTATAAAATAAATCATAAAATATAATTAATTATACAATAAAGAGAAAAGTTACATTGAAATATGAAATTATTATTTATAGAGTAATATTTTTATGTTCTCTTGAACTAGTAAAAATTCTGATAAAAGTAATATATCATCATGTATAAGAATGGATGTGCAAATTGATGGCCCATGACCAACCATGCTTTTAATATCTCATGCATCTATCATGGCCCACCTAGAATCCCAATTGTCTCAGGCTATCCACTTCTACCGCGTGAATGTGATACTTACATTTTCTTCTTCTTTCTTCTTTCTTCTTTCTTCTTTCTTCTAAACCTCGTTTACAAATAAATTCAGGTGAAAAATAGTAAAGTGTCAAACTGGGCCGGCCTATCCCAAAACAAAAATTCTCTGTGGTGGACTGGCCCGCAAATTTCACGGGGTCATTTATACAAAAATATAAGCCCTTGCATAAATTTGTACGGTTTGAGTAATGACAACTGAACATACTTTTCTTTTGTTAAGTAAACACATACATTGATTTTTCTTCTAAGACTTTTAAAGTTTTGCTCGACGTCCTAAACAAAGCAAACAAAAAAAAATCAAAGTATTGATAGACGTCCAACTAAACTATCATTGGGTAGCATCAAAGTTGGTGTTCATAAGCACTTTAGCATATTAAATAAGAGGCACGACCAGAAAAAGGAGAAGACAAGTTTTCAGTTTACATAGTACTCTCCATCTGTTTCATAAAGATATGTTTTAGTTTTTTACGCATATTAATAAAACATATGAAATTTGAATTATCAATACATAATTTTTTGTAACTTACTATTTTTCATAACTTCTATCCAATAGAATTTTAAGAACTTTATAAAAATTTACAATTTATCATTAACTAATGCATTGAAAAATGTAAAAAATACAACATTTTAAAACAATATTTTTTTATAGAATATAGATCTTTTGGAAACAGAAGGAGTATCATATTTAGTAACTACTATATAGTATTTGATGATATACTTTTCACAATATAGCATTTATTTCTTTTTTTTAAAATGTTTTTCGACGAAATTTTTCTCTATATCCTATATATATAATGATGAACATTTTTAACATCTAACTTTAAAATAGTAAATCTGTAACATTCCGAGTTGTGATATGTGAAAAGGCTTAAAAGAATTGATTTGGCTACCTATGTCACCAAAGTTGACTTGCCTTTTCCGTCACACATCCGTTTAGAACTCCAGGGTTAAGCGTGCTTATGCTGGAGTAGTGAAAAGATGGGTGACCTATCGGAAAGTAATTCGCGATACCGTGCGAGTGAGGCCAAAACACGAGGAAAGGTCGGGTGGTGATTGCAGGGTCAATACACAATGATTTCGAGCCTTGGAAAATTTACGCACCGACCGCTGGAACGGGATGGGCCCACGGGCCGAGAGAGTGGGCGTGGGTGGCCCATTAGCTGTGGGCGGTCGATGAGTTATAAGTGGTATCAGAGCTGGTTAGCCATCTCGGTTATGACCCGAGAGGCGTCTTGAGACCTGTCGTGGGGCGCAACGAGGACGTTGCGTTCTTTGAGAGGGGGTGAATTGTAACATTCTGAGTTGTTATATATGAAAAAGCTTAAGAGAATTGATTTGACTACCTATGTCACCAAAATTGACTTACCTTTTCCGTCACACATCCGTTTAGAACTCCAGGGTTAAGCGTGCTTATGCTGGAGTAATGAAAGGATGGGTGACCTATCGGGAAGTGATTCGCGATACCGTGCGAGTGAGGCCAAAACATGGGGAAAGGTCGGGTGGTGATTGCAGGTCAGAAAACAATGATTTCGAGCCTTGAAAAATTTACGCGACTACTGGAACGGGATGGGGCCCAAGGACCGAAAGAACGAGCGTGGGTAGCCCATTAGCTGTAGGCGGTCGGGGCGTTATAAAAATATTCACATAATTACCACTATATTAATGTGTCAACACAAAATAACCTCTCTCATTCCCTAAATAAAAAGTCATCAATTATCAGAATGATTACAATACAATGCTATTGGTCATACACTCATACCTAACATAATTTAAAGCATCTATCTAAGTATTCCCTCATACAAATAAATAAAATTTTCCGTCTTTTAGATATTGTATTGTAACGGGATAGGGTTCACGGACCGAGAGAACGGACGTGAAATGCCCATTAACTGTAGGGAGTTGGGGCGCTATAAAATTATTTACATAATTGCCACTATATTAATGCGTCAACACAAAATAACCTCTCTCATTCCCTAAATAAAAAGTCATCAATTATCAGAATGATTACAATACAATGCTATTGGTCATACACTCATACCTAACATAATTTAAAGCATCTATCTAAGTATTCCCTCATACAAATAAATAAAAATTTCTGTCTTTTAGATATTGTTAGTATAACATTAGATTCATCACAGGAAAATTGGCGGATAATAATACAAGTATATTCCATATATATTATTCATACAGAAATGTTAAGTAGTACTCCCTCCGTTCCTTAATAGATGAAGTTTTGACTCACGGCACAAAGATTAAGAAATTTACATTTATCTATAAAGTACTTTTAAAGATATAATTTTAAAATCATTAAACCAATTATAAAAAAGACTATAAAATTTTATTGGTTGAACAGTTTCCAATAAAGCTAAAGTTAACCTTAAAATCTCAAAAGATACCTTAAAATCTTAAAACATCATCTATTTTGAAACAATATAAACCCTCTAAAACATCATGTAAAAAGAAACGGAGGGAGTATAGTTTTATAAACAAGTGGAGAATGTTTATGCAAAAAACAAGTGGAGAATGAGCGTAAGCATTGATTGAGTTACTGTCATTAAAAACATTTGAGAGAGCTAAGGTACGTGTCGATGGGAAAGTGTCATTTTCGACCCCAACAATTTGTGTCGTGGTTTTTTATACCCAAACAAATTATAAGTGCAAAATTATACCCGAACTAAGTATTTATTTAAATTTTCAACCCAAACTTCAATCCGTATCACAAAAAGCTACCTTGACTAAAATCCCGTTAGTCAACCGTTATGTTACATAAAACGACGTCGTTTTGTATTGGATTTTTTTAAAAAAATATATCGTTTGCTGGGATTCAAACCATGGTCCCACGAACATAAAACAAGCTTACTTACCACTGTGCTACGACACTACTATTGTTTTTTTGAGATTGAAAACATCTATATTGTGATTTGCATATTCTAAGAAAAATAGTTTTGTTTAAAAAAAATTATTTATTACAAATTATAATTTCATTAATAAGTTATATATTTTAATTTTTTACACTCTTACACATGTAATAAAACTAAAATTTAAATTTAATAAATTATTCAATCTAATTTAAAATGACATTTCTCAAATATTTAAATGATTTAAGTATTTAAATTTTAAAAGAGAAATACTCTAAGATAAACCTAAAAATTTTTGTGTCACCAAAATAGACTTCAAAAATAAAATTGACCAAAATTTACTTTATTAAAGGTGTAAATATACATTTATACCCTTTGGGTTAATTAATCTAGACTTAGGTTTAAAGTTATCCGATGGAGTTTTGGAGGTAAGGTTTAAATTAAAAAAAATATATAAATAAAAAGGTTTGTTTTTGTCATTTTTTCTTTGAGATCTATTTTTTTGAAGAAAACTTTAAAATATCTATTTGAAAAAAAAAATCCATTTTAAAAATTTACATATAATAGTGATTATATTTTTCTTAAAATAAAAATAAAACTAAAGCTTTTATTTAGTACATTGTTTATTTTAAAAATTAATTTTTGATTTAGTACATTGTTTATTTTTTAAGTTTTGATTTAGTATATTTTTATTTTAAAAGTTAAGTTTTGTTTTTTAAGAAAAAAAAGATTTTTTTCTTAGAATATACATATCTAATTAATATAGATGTTTGCAATCTAATAAAAATACAATAGAAGTGTTGTAGTACAGTGGTAAGTGAGCTTGTTTTATATTCGCGGGACCATGGTTCGAATCTCAGCAAACGCAATTTCTTTTAAAAAAAAATTCCAATACAAAACGACGTCGTTTTATGTAACATAACGATTGACTAACGGGATGTTAGTCAAGGTAGTTTTTTATGTTACAGATTGAAGTTTGGGTCAAAAATTTAAATAAATACTTAGTTCAGGTATAATTTTGCACTTATAATTTGTTTGGGTATAAAAAGGCACGACACGAATTGTTGGGGGTCGAAAATGACACTTTTCCCACGTGTCAATGGCGTTTTGTTGATTCAAAAAGTCAACGTTAATAAATTTTTTAATTTAAACGCATATTAAATTTTGACCAGAAAATCATATTAACTAATATATAACCCACCATATATTTGATCAAAACAACCTTATATATAATATAACAAGCCAGGGAATCAATATTTACTTTATAAGTTTCTAAGTATACGTATGTTTGTGTTGTCAAGAAAAAAAAGTATACGTATGTTCTTGGACTTTATAAATGTACATTTTTATATATATATATAAAGTAAGGTATTAATCTCTATTTTATAATTTTATTTCAAATAAAGTAGGTATTAAAAATTCTAATGTTTTAATTTCTTAGTGTTTAACAACATCCATTTAATCTTGACGCTTAATTTATGTCTATAGTTTTGAAAAATGTTTATGTATCAATTAAATTTTATAAATTTGTTTTTCATATTATTTTTATTATATTATTTGGTGGTTATGAGGTACATCTTATAGAACTTAAATACGGTTTTAGATATAGTTTTACTAAATATTAAAAAGAAAATATTGAAGTGTTAAAAATAAAAATAAATTTTCAGTTGAAATATAAAATAAATAATACAAAGTTGTGTATATATATATATATTAATGGGGTCATATATTTACATAAAATTACTTAAACATTATTAACTTATTAGATTATCGATTTATATCATATTTTGAATTGTCTCAATTCGAAACCGAGACAATTTATCAAATATTAAATTATAGAATTTGTATTGTATATTGGTTTTGGTTTTGAATATATCCAATCTGTCATGCTTTCAGTTTATGTATCTCCATATAAATATATGTAAATCTTTGTCATACAGGTGAACCTACATTATCTATCTATACTAATAAATGAAGTTTTACTCTCTTTTTAAAGTGTCACCTTAGCAATCAAAGAAGGGTAAATTATGCCACGTAAACCTCTTTCAAAGGAGTAACTTTCGTTGATAAAAAAAACTACTAGCAAATGGCCATAAAAACATAACAACTCAATCTAATGTTGTTACCTATATCCCTTTAGTCTTAACCCATTTACGCCACCAACATCTACTATTTACCTTTGTCTTCTCCAATTCCCTTCTCTATTGATTTACGGACCAGATAGTTTTTGTGAAGGTCACAGACACGACTAAGCTGATTCCGAGGGAGAGCTTCAGATTCCACAAATATGAGTAGCTCATGTCAGGTTTGAATTGCTAAACATTCATTACAAGCACACCATATAATAGTTATTCATTTCACCAATAAGTAACGTTTATTTTTATCTTGTTTAACAAGTATTTTTGGAGAAATTTGGGGAAACAAAGCCATGTGCAACGAAGACACCGAGAGCACTCAGCGCCTCATGAAAACCATAAAGCTTGATGATAGGTATTTGATATTGCATGTGTCCATAAATTGATAACATGTAACATATATGTTGGTGCCAAGTTTAGTGTACGATAAGATACCTCTCTCCAACCATTTCAAGGACAAGCCTGTCTGCCTCAATGTTTTTGATGGCTTAGATGTGGACCTAGACTCAAAACTACTAAGCTTTGGTGTTGAACACAAGGTGGTTGTTGCAACACATATTAATTCAAAATATGTTGGAGGTAAAAAATTATCTCTATGTTAAGCTAATTTCAGAATGGTATTGTGGTTACGTTGTTGGTGATTTCAATACATTTACGCTCATGTATTCATATCATAAGTCCATTTAGGTTTTACTAAAACTGTTTTAGCAATATCGTTATCCAGGATAAGTCACTATAAATTGCGTCTAGCCTTTAAGAAAATACTCATATATCATTATTGTTTGATGTTCTTAAAATATCCTACATTATGTATAGTGTGATATAAGTTTAAATTTGTTGATTGTTGTCTGAGCTTGCACTTTCTCAAGGAGGGAATGACAATCATGGTGATGATATGCCCGGTGCTGCAGCTATAAAGAAAACTCCACCGCTTTGAGCCCTCCTCGCCTGAACTCTAGAAGCTACACAGCTAATGCAAATGACACACAAGAATGTGCCTACTCAGGACCATGCTGATGACGGTGGCATTTGAGAGGATGAGCTAGCTGAAGAGAAAGGCTGCAGCGTTAAGAAGTCATGAAAGTAGGTGTTCTACACTCGGAGTGATAAATGATTCACTTTCAAAGATTTTGAATTTGAGACTTTGGTTTTAGCTCTGGTACAAGTGTTTATTATTGAGTTCAAACCATCTCCTAATCATATACGTTTTCATTTTAGAAAAAAAAAACACAAAATATCTCTTGTGATCTAATAGACAAGTTTAACTACATCTAATAACATTGTAATCACTTTTTCAAATAGTTCAATTATTAATCCACTAGTTTTTACAATTATTTATAATTATATAAATTCATCGAGCAACCTAAGATTGTACTTATCTTATATAATAAGAAACACATATTCATGCAACAATAAAATTGTACTTAACGAAGTGTTCATCACTCACTCTGTTTCTGGTATCATCTATCATCTATGGTTGTTAATATAAGATAACAAAAGCAGGCAACAAATAATTATTAGTAAGATCCTTATGGGTTCAATCACTAATGTGAACCTAGACTTATACAACGATAGTTCCCAACAAACTCACCTTCAATAGCTTCCAAGTATAAGAACTAAGAAGCAATTAATGCATCTTACGCAACACTCTTAACCAATACTATTGAGCATAATCTAACCAAAACTAAGAACATCGACCTTAATTCCTTCAGCTGTCCACCTCTGAGTTTACTTAAAATGATTTTATCGACGCCACAATTTTTGGAAAAACCACACATACTGCATCCTATTCGAAGAGACAAATTCAGAGAAATTCAGCTACCATGAAATGAGATTTCAAATTTCTCGAAGACAAAACAAAATCAGCAGCTCTGTTCAACCTTAGAGAGGACGTTAATTGCTGCAACAAACTCTCTCAACATGCCTCTTCACCAACACAGTAACCATCAAATTGGAAAACCGTTACAAATTGAACAGGAAAGCAAGCCTAGAAGTATGAAAGTCTAATAAAGATATTCATTCTTGACACCAACAACCATTCTTCTCCGAGACCATCTCTCATTTAAAACTAGAAACAGTTCATGCAGTAAAAGACTATTACCTGAAATAGTTGTTCTCAAAAAGTACCTAACATACACAACCAACACATTCCCAATTTAAAGTTCAACTAATATCTAGCTACATGACTCTGTTTCCAAACAATATTCTTTGACCTGCTAAAAAAAAAAGCTAAAGCAATAATGTAATGAAAAAAGTTCATGTAATTGAAATACATACAATAAACAATGATCTTCTTAAATTCACCGCATTACAAGTACATCTATATGCTACACCCTCTACAAATATACCACCCATACATAACACAACCACTGCTGCCCTTCAACAACCACCTTACCATAACAAAACAAATTAAAACCAACCTAAAATAACTATCACATCAGTATCTAATAGAACAAAACAAACACATAAACAAATAACCAAAATAACAATCCATGCGTAACGCGAACAAATCTCTAGTACATGATAAATTTATAATTAATTGCTTTCAACAATCACTCCTGGTGTATTTATAAGAAACATATAAAAAAAACGTTACACATCAGATACTACCAAATTTTGAATATTATGTACTATTATGTAACGAAGGTCTCTCTCTCCCTTTTGGAGAGAGAAAAATCTCTCGATTCCTTCTTAACTCAAATCTATCTTTCAGAAGGAGGAGAGATTAAGTTATGTTTTGTTGTTTATACTTTTGTTCGGTTTCATCCGACTTTAGTTTTCCGGTAGCGGATTTTCTTTTCGGTCGTCGAATTTTGTTGTGTTCTCTACCGCAAGCTTGAGTTGTTCTTAAAGATTCTCTGTTTATCTCAAGCTGGGTTTAGAGATATGAATAAAGGTCAAGCTTTTACTCCTATTCTTAACTTTATATCCTATCTGCTTTTTTCAAGAGCTGCATCTTAAACGCTGGTCATCCTTAACCTTTGTCTTTGAGGAAATCAATCTTTGCTCTTAGTTGATTGAGCAAAGTTTTCTAACGGGACAAAGATTTAAGTTTTGCATGTTAGACTTCGTGGTTAGATTCAGACTAAGAAGAGTTGAAGCTTGCTCTTAGCTAAGCGTTTCAACAATTGTCTGATTTCCGATCGACAGAAGTTTCTTGGTGGTTTCATAACTGGTGTAAGAGATGAAGATCATGGAGAGTAGAGGCGACAAAGGAGTGAAGCTAGCAAATGGATTCAACATATCTTTGTAATTTTCTGAGCCTCAAAGCGATGGAGACTTCCCGGTGACGAAACGGAGTTACCACCGATGATGGTGGCTTGTCCAATGAAGAGGCAATTCAAGCTCCTTGTGCGACACGTGGTGCTCACCTTTGTCACATAGCATATACGTGGGGAAGATGTGTTTCTGTTTAATTTTTTTATCTTTAAGCTTGGGCTTTGGGTGGGTAAATCTTGTATGGAGCTTAAAGTTGAATCTCATTTGTATCTGTTTAGCCTCAGGGCTTAATACAAAGTTGACCAAAAAAAAATGTACTATTATGTAACGTAATAAATCTCATGTACCATCATATCTAATATAATATGATGTAACGTAACAAATGTCATGTACCATATCATCTTATCTAGTGTTTATATAAGAAAACAATTATTATATGTTCGTCATTTTACCTTCTTTTTCCATATGTTTACGTCTATTATCAATTTATGATGCGATAAAAAGGTGATGTATTTCTTTTTAATTAATCGGTAAGTGTCTAAGTCTTTAGTCCAAATAATCCTCCAAGACGGAAGCAGCAGCTAATTAATAATATACCGAAACGTAGCTTAAAGTCTTCTAAGGCGGATGTTGAAATGTGATGGTATTTCTTACAACTTAACAATTACTACAATCTTTAGTTACAAAAAAATTACTACAATCCTAGTTCCAAAAAAAAAAACAATTATTAGAATCAAGTTTGACATAATATAAAAAGCTCCAATGACACTGAATAGAATACGAACTCCACAAGTGATAAAAACGAAACAGTTTGTAATTTTATTTTTTTGATATTCCGTTTAATTTTTTTATACTATGGTGAAATTAAAATATGAGTCACGTATGACGTAACAGTGTTAATTTTGACAAAAAGAAAACTGTGTGTTCCTATATGATTGGGTGATGAAAACCATGGGGCATGCAAATGCAATTTAAAATCGTAAAACTACAGATCCATTTAATTGTTTAATAAAAAAAAAAAATCAAGTCTGCAATCGCAGCAGGAGCCATGATACTTCACCAGTCACATTCATATATATACTTTAATGGGAAGGTGGTATCAGATCAGAATCAACGGGACGAATATCAATTATTCATTTGAATTATTCCCTTATATTAATAAAAAAACAATTTAAATTTATTTTATAAGTGGTGAACAATCACTCGTCTCACTTATATGAATCTTTGTTGTGATATTGTAAGCAAGAAAAACAAATGGCTGCAAAATCAGACATGTTCGGAGACCAAACCAGAGAACCACTTCTCTTTCGCAAAGGCTGCTCAGACTTCGGCTTCAATGACTCCGGCATCATCTCCGACGACCGTCGTTCTAAATTCCGGTGTTTTCGGTTCTTCTCCGACGGGATCGTCGCTTCCTGGAAAGCTCTCTACGACTTCGCCGTCAGTTTGTACGAGATGGGCCGCTCCGATCGCCGGAAAGTTTACTTCGCCGTTAAGATGGGAATGGCTCTCGCGCTCTGCTCTTTCGTTATCTATCTTAAAGAGCCTCTTCATGATGCTAGCAAGTACGCTGTGTGGGCGATTCTCACTGTCGTCGTCGTCTTCGAGTATAGCATAGGTACTAAACTGAGTCATGGAAAAATTTTAGATTCGAAATCGATTAGATTAGCTTCTGGGTTTGTTGTTGTTGCTCGATTGAATCTTTTGGAACCTGAAAGTTTTGTTCTTTTCAAACAAATCGCACCTGAGATTGTTGTCCAAAGCAAGTTAAATCTCATATGTTCTGTCCTGATTAATGGTGTTCGAGTTATTACAGTTCTACTATCCAAATCAAATATGTTGATCTCTCTCAGAGATCTCTGATCTGATGATGTGTAACTCTGCTTTTTTTGGGTAGGAGCAACGTTGGTGAAAGGATTCAATAGAGCCATAGGGACACTCTCTGCTGGTGGACTTGCTCTTGGCATAGCTAGACTCTCTGTCTTAGCTGGACGTTTCGAGGAAGAGATCATTATTGTCAGTATCTTCCTTGCAGGTTGCTCCTGTTACAATTCTCTCAATCCGTTATGCTATCATTTTAAGTTTGTATGAATGACTAACGTTTCGTGTTTGATCTATTTGGGTTGTCTTATCAGGTCTTTGTGCAAGTTATCTGAAACTATACCCGGCGATGAAGTCGTATGAATATGCATTCAGGGTGTTTCTGTTGACATTCTGCATCGTTCTTGTGTCCGGAAACAACACCAGAGAGTTTTTCAGCACTGCTTACTACAGGTTTTTGCTGATTTGTGTTGGTGCGTGTATCTGTTTGGGTGTGAACATATTTATACTTCCGATTTGGTCTGGAGAAGACCTTCATAAACTAGTGGTTAAGAATTTCAAGAGTGTGGCCAATTCCCTCGAAGGTAGCGTAGAAAAGATACAATAACATGGCTTTGTTTCTTGTTTTGTGTTGGTTTTGGGCTGATTTTGTTTGTCCTTTCAGGATGTGTTAATGGGTACTTGCAATGTGTTGAATACGAGAGGATTCCTTCGAAGATTCTCACCTACCAAGCTTCTGATGATCCGTTATACAGTGGATACAGGTCCGTAGTCCAATCTACGAGCCAAGAAGATTCTCTGGTGTGTTTTCAGTAGTGTCATTTTGTTGAGCAGCACTGGATAACTTGAAAAGAACATACATGATAAAAAGAAAAGTACCTCCTTTTTTTGCAGCTTGATTTTGCAGTATGGGAGCCTCCACATGGACCTTACAGGACTTTCCATCATCCCTGGGCAAACTATGTCAAACTTAGTGGTGCCGTTAGGCATTGCGCTTTCATGGTCATGGCTATGCATGGCTGCATTCTTTCAGAGATTCAGGTAACTTAGAATAACTCTATGTCATGACATTAGATATCATGCTCAACTGCTTCAGATGTTATTAGATTACTCTTCCTGATGAACTAGACTTTGTTACAGTTTGGCTGCAGAGTGTGATCTACTATTTTAGAATCTATTGTTACTAGATAACCCATGTCAGTAGACTCTGTGTTGACTTCTCACTTTCTGGCTTTGACTATGACTTCCATTTGATATGAATATGAACAGTACCCTCTCCATTTGATATTTAATGGGAATGTGATTTGCAGGCAGCTCCAGAGAAAAGACAGGCTTTCCGTCACGAACTCCAGAGAGTTGGAAACGAAGGAGCCAAAATCTTGAGATTATTTGCAGAAAAAGTGGAGAAAATGGAGAAACTAAGCCTAGGAAACATTCTCAAGGATGTCCAACGAGCAGCAGAGGAACTGCAGATGAAAATAGACAAGAACTCCTTCCTTCTTGTCAACTCAGAGAGCTGGGCTGCTATGAAAGAGAAAGCAGATGCAGAACAAGCACAAGAAAACTATCACGAAGCCAAAGATGACGAGACCAAAGTGTTCCATACCCTCAGCCAGATCTGGGACACTAACAACCATCATCAGAATCCACACACTGGTAATGATTCTCATCTATTGATTTCTACAGAGAGTATGATGCTTAGGAACCGGGAACAGTGGCCAAGCGTCTCGTTCATAGGCGGTAATATGATCAATGAGATAGAATCCAAAGTATATGAGAGCGCGAGTTCTTTATCCCTGGCCACATTTGCGTCTCTTCTGATCGAGTTTGTTGCAAGGCTCCAAAATGTTGTTAACGCATTTGAGGAGCTTAGTACCAAAGCCGGTTTCAAAGAGCCAGTTACAGAGACACAGAAGAAGATAGACAAAGCTGGGTTTTGGACAAGACTTAGCAGTTGCTTCAGCTCCAGGGCTTAGCAGAAGCACTTGCATTTTAATTATGGTGGTGAATAACTGATTTGTATACACAATTAATGTTTTTTTCATCTTGAAATAAGTTCCTAATTCTTTGTTTTGGGGAAGTTATAAGTTACATCAGTTTGAAGTCTTGTTGTCTGATTATTGTTTGTTGAAATACATTTTTTTATTATTAATTGAATCATCATTTAGTGTTGCGGCGTTGAATCCTGACCAATTGATTTGATCTGAAACCTTACCAAATTGATCTATTAGAAAGTCAAACAAAATCTTAAAAGATAGGATTCATTTTCTTTTATACATTCCAAGTATGTAATGTCAACTACATGCAATTTATGTAATACTGATAAACAACTCCACATATAATAATTCCACGAAAAAACTCTTTCCAAAACACTTGAATTGTTGGATGAGATCATCATTATCCATGGAACCCCATTTGGGGTTCCTATTTTTTTTTTTATTTTTTTTTGCTAATTAAAAAAAAATGAACCAATTACGGGTCACCACGTGTCATTGGGGTCCGTGAACAGTGTAAGAAACCTTCAAAAAACGGTTCTTATTTAGTAGTTTTAATAAGTTGTTCTTGCACTGTTCACGGGCCCCACATGTCAGTGGGATCCGCGAACAGTACAAAAACCCCCTTAAGAAATCAGGGATAATGATGCTTTGAGTATGCATGTACGACATTCTCGATGGACATATATTCTCTGCATCATAAACCACAACAAACGGTTATGCTTGTAGTACTCTAGAACCTCCGATGAATCTTGCATCTCCTAATCTGCAAGAATTTGCATTGTTTGAGATTCAAATCCCAAATTTGGATGTAGAAGTCTTTAAACGTTGACTAGTAGGTTATAGTGATTCCCTCTGAATTTAAAATGAACAATATTGTTAGGTACGTTAACCATATGTTATCACCAATGTTTTTAAACCCAACCCGGACAATAAATCATACAATTTTTGGATCACCGGACTATTAGGTTTACCACCGATAAACCACAAGTTAATAAATTAACTAATTTAATACATAACTATACATTAGATATTAAAATATAGGAAAAAATTCACATTTATTATGAAATATATTAAAAAAAAATAATTATGGTCTCTTTATTTTTATTTTTCATTTCACATATAAACTATTTAGAAATAATTTAAATAATTTAAAAAATTTAGTAAGAAATTAGGAGTTAGCATATACAGTAAAACATAGAAAGACTTAGATCTCATAAATTTTAGATATCTATCATTGTTCACCTTTTTTCAAGAGGCATAATGAAATGTTCATCAAAATATAAATATCATAATAAAATATTTAGTCGATATTATATATAATTAAATAAGATAAATGAATTTGTATTTATTTAGAACATGTAAAATCAAAAAAACATGATAAAAGCATGTGATTTACGAAAAGAATAAAAACATTGTTCATATGATATAAATTAGGACTTAGAAGGCTAAAAATGCTATTCATAATAAAACAACATTAGTAAAGAAATTAAAAAGTACATTGAAGAAGAACGATAATTTCATGAGAAAACTAAAGGTTAAAAGTAAAAACCTAATTTATTATTTAAATTACAAAACAAATTAATAAAGTAGTTAAAAACCTAAGAAAAAACTAAATAAAAAGTATTCACTGGTTCATCCAGTTGTTCAATCAGTAATCGGGTTATCAGGCTTAACGGTTTTTAGTGAGTTTTATCTGTTTTTTAATTATAAAATATTTTTTTAAATTCAAACTGGATCTCCCGATTTAACGGTCTGACTAGTAAAAACACTGGTTATCACATAACCTCATATCTACATGCTATATATATATATTTAACCAGATGAATTATATGGCAATATTTATCAACTAACATGTGTGATATAGTTAACACCATTGTGTTCCAAGAAAAAAAACTTAACACCATGATGATATTTCTTATTATTGGAATAGTGACCATACATCAGAACAAAAATTATGTATTAAAACCGACATCTTCCAAATGCAAAACCAGCTGCAAAACATGTGGAACAATTACGAAGCGGTTTAATAGTAACAAAAATATATAGATACATATATATAAAAATTACTGTTATTATTACTACAGTGCAGTGCAGTTTGTAAACATTTGAAACTTCAGTATTAAAACCGACATCGGCAAATACAAAACTGGCTGGATTCACAAATATAAGTTTATTCATAGATTTTAATTCAAATTGATTATTTGTTTCTGGTTGATTTTCTATCAAACATGAATCGGTTTTTTAGATATAAGGTTATTGTTTTGGCAACAAAACATATAGTTATAGTGTTAATAATGTAGTTAATACCTACATCATAATAATTATATAGTTCATATAGTTAGTAATAAATTAGTATTGTGTAGATGTCTAATTATGCCCATAATTAGTGTAGTTAACATTCATTTTCTAATTTAAATCCTAAATTCAGTTTTCACATGTAGATCAAAAATAGTAAACTAAAGTCACACAAACCCTATTTATGTATATACTCCTTTCGTTTCATTGTTTTGAGATTTTTTTTTTGTTTCATAAAGAATGTCGTTTTATATTTACGATGTAAAATTATAAATAAAATTTTAGCTTTATTTCTATTATTTTAATGTATTAATTAGAAAAAAACTTATTTGTGAACAAATGATAAAAGGAAAAATTTCATAAAAATACTCCAACGAATTTTTATTAAGCTTTTTAATATCCAAAGTTTTTCACTACTCAGTTTAATATCCCAACTAATGTTTTTGTTCATTTTAATATACAAAATTTTAAAAGTCTGTCCATTTTAATTCCATAAAATACTTCAACTAAATTTCATTAAATTTTTTAATACCCAAACTTTTCCGCTACTCAGTTTAATAATCCAAATAATTATTTTACTCATTTTAATATATAAATTTCAGAAGTCTGCCTATTTTGCTACCTAAACTTTATTTACTTTAACTAAAAATACTAATAAGTTCAAACGAAATTTAAAAAAAATCTAAAATTTACAAAAAAATATCACAAAATTCTAAATTTATTTTCTGTTTGAAAAATAAAAGTAACTAATTTTTTTTATAATCTTCAACTTTTTAGTAAAATATTGAATTTAGTTTGTTTCCCGAAATAGAAAACAAATTAGTTTTTAGGTTCAAAACTAATTTTTTTTTAAAATTCTATAATTTATTTACTGATTTTTTGAATAATAAAATAAAATTAGAAAATTTTCATATTTTCTCTTTGGTTTTAGAATTTTTTAGTTTTTATTTGAAACTTATCAGTATTTTTACTTAAAATAAATAAAATTTGGATATTAAAATATATAGACTTTTAAAAGTTTGTATATTAAAATGAATAAAATAATTATTTGGGTATTAAATTGAGTAGCGAAAATTTTGGATATTAAAGAGCTTAATGAAATTTAGTTGGTGTATTTTGATGGAATTTTCCCTTTAGTTTATACCAAAAGAGTTGATAAAATGAAACATAAGAAAAGCCCAATAAGCCCAATCAGACTTTCCCTTGGTGTTCTTCTTCTCCGAACATCTGAAGCACTTCTCTCGTTAGAGACGCCTGGAACGGTAAGATGATTATCCACTTTCTTCTCAATTCATCATAAAGATCTCATCTTTCACATTCCCTTTTAATATACTTCGAACAACTGAATCTGGGTCAGCCTCTCGAGTTTCTCATTTCCCGATTCATCTCGGAATCTGTGATGGTTATCGGATTCAATTAAACTCGTTGCTTCGAGATCCAAAGTCTCTCTCTTTTTATCAAATTCCTTCGCTATTGCTCGATCTCTAACAACCCATTTGCTCCATCTCGATAAATTAGCTTACTTTACCTTCCCATTGCAGTGACTACTTGATCAAACCTGTGTGGGGTTAAGATGGCCATGGTGGATGAACCCTTGTATCCCATTGCTTTGCTCATTGACGAGCTTAAGAACGACGATATACAGCTTCGTTTGAACTCTATCCGTCGCCTTTCTACAATAGCTCGTGCCCTTGGAGAGGAGCGTACGAGGAAAGAGTTAATCCCCTTTTTGAGTGAGAACAGTGACGATGACGATGAGGTTCTCCTTGCAATGGCTGAGGAGTTAGGAGTTTTTATTCCCTGTGTTGGAGGAGTTGAGCATGCCCATGTGCTTCTCCCTCCTCTTGAATCTCTCTGTACTGTTGAAGAGACCTCCGTGAGAGAGAAAGCTGTGGACTCTCTTTGTAAGATTGGATCTCAAATGAGAGAAAGTGACCTTGTCGACTCCTTCTTCCCTCTTGTGAAGGTACGGTGGATATAGATTTAGCATTAAGTTGCACCCTTTTGTTAATTTGTTATGTTTCCTTAATCTTTGTAGAGACTTGCAGCTGGTGAATGGTTTGCAGCAAGAGTTTCCGCATGTGGTCTGTTTCATGTTGCATACCAAGGTTGTACTGATGTGCTGAAGACAGAGTTAAGGTCTACTTATAGCCAGTTGTGCCAAGATGATATGCCTATGGTGCGAAGAGCTGCTGCATCTAACCTGGGGAAATTTGCTACAACTGTTGAGTCGAGCTATTTGATCGCTGAGATCATCACTATGTTCGATGTTCTTACTAAAGATGGTACTTATATGCTCTGTCTTACTATATGTGCTCATCTTTGAGAAACGCTTTACATACATAGACCCGGAGAGTATGGTATAGCAATGGTTGATAAATAAACTTTTGATATTGGGCACTTGACTCTTTTGAAATGTTGGATTATTATGCATGTTAAAAATTGTTTAACTTATAATCTTCTTTTCAGACCAAGATTCTGTCAGACTGTTGGCTGTCGAAGGCTGCGCAGCTCTTGGGAAGTTGTTGGAACCCCAGGATTGTGTTGAACGCATTTTACCTGTTATTGTCAATTTCTCTCAGGTGAATTGAGGTTTGGTTTTACATTCATTTATCTGCTTTGGTAGTTTCCATCGGTGTAATTTTGCAGTCCTAATGTTATTTTTTTGGTTGATATTATATGGTTTGCTTTCTGAGAGCAGGATAAATCTTGGAGGGTACGGTACATGGTTGCTAATCAGCTATATGAACTTTGTGAGGCAGTGGGTCCTGATTCCACAAGGTATGTGAGCGTGACTGGAAGTTTTCTTTATATTTATTCGTTAAGCCTTTACATTTGGGCTTATTTTGACAAAAAAAAATTATCTTTAGGACGGATTTGATTCCAGCATATGTGAGACTGCTACGAGACAACGAGGCTGAAGTGCGAATAGCAGCAGCAGGAAAAGTGACCAAGTTCTGCCAGCTTTTGAATCCAGAGCTTGCGATTCAGCACATTCTTCCTTGTGTGAAGGTACATTCTATCAGCAGCATGTTCTGTGATGACATATGTCTCGTCGTAATATTCTAATTCCAACTTATGTCTGCAGGAATTATCATCCGATTCTTCTCAACATGTCCGCTCTGCTCTTGCTTCAGTAATAATGGGGATGGCTCCTATCCTTGGGAAGGTATGAGACTGAAGATAGCCAACATTTTCCACATCTTGTGACTACTTTATGTTGTTTAATTTGATCTTATGGTTTTCATCAACCACACCATGTTTTCTTTATCAGTAATTACTAAGATAATAAAAACCTTCAATACAGGATTCAACCATTGAGCATCTGCTACCAATTTTTCTTTCACTTTTGAAAGATGAATTTCCTGATGTACGGCTCAACATCATAAGCAAGCTAGACCAAGTTAACCAGGTTTGCTGCTGCTGCATCTCTCTTCGCTTGTCTTAATTTTAGCTATTTATGTTGCTAGTTTCCCCTGGCCACTGAAAATCTTTTTACCGTAGGTTATTGGGATTGATCTGCTATCACAATCCTTGTTACCAGCGATTGTAGAGCTTGCTGAGGATCGGAACTGGAGAGTTCGTCTTGCTATAATTGAATATGTTCCTTTGTTAGCTAGCCAGTTAGGTGTAGGGTTCTTCGATGACAAGCTTGGAGCCCTTTGCATGCAATGGCTGCAAGACAAGGTTCACCTTGAATCCTTTGATGTTGGCATCCACTTGTGATTGTGGATATTGAAGTTGTTCTGCTCCTCTCCTGTTTCAGGTCTACTCTATCCGTGAAGCTGCAGCAAACAACCTAAAGCGCCTTGCAGAGGAGTTTGGTGCTGAATGGGCAATGCAACACTTGGTTCCACAGGTTTGTTCTTATCAAAATCGGGTATTGTTTGAGCTGCATAGATAATGTTCCATATTGACCTTTCAATGTAAACAGGTATTGGACATGGTGACCAATCCGCACTACCTACATAGGATGATGGTTCTACGAGCAATATCACTCATGGCTCCTGTAATGGGATCTGAAATCACATGCTCAAAGTTTCTTCCTGTGGTGGTTGAGGCATCAAAAGACAGGTAAGCTCGATGATGTTGCAAAACTTCTTCAAGAAAACAGCATAGTTTTAACGTGTTGTGCTAATTAATAATCTCTGCAGAGTTCCAAACGTCAAGTTCAATGTTGCAAAACTTCTGCAATCCCTCATCCCCATGGTCGACCAATCAGTAAGATGAGAGAGAGATTAAACATAAGAATAACACAACTACATGGACAAATAATAATACAGATTGTGGAACTTTAAAGCTTTGTTGGTTGCATCTAACTTTTTTTATTTTGGGTAGGTGGTGGAGAAAACAATACGTGAGTGTTTGGTGGACCTGAGCGAGGACCCTGATGTTGATGTTCGCTATTTTGCAAACCAAGCACTTCGTTCCATTGACGCTGCCGCAGTTACAGAATCCTGATTTCTTTTCAAAATGTGTTAGTGATATAATCTTTTAATCCTGAATATGTTTTCTATTAATTGTGTTCTTTGCTATAACCTTGGTTTGTTTGTCTATGAACTGCATTTATATATGTTAGTAAAATTGTATTTCCTTTTTTGTTTTTACAATTTCTTGTGTTGAAAGCTTTCTTTAAAATACATTTACATATTCACCTTAGTTGACCTAGTAACGGCTGAGTTTGGCTAAATTTATTTCCTTGTCAACACAATCAAAATAATTCAATTCCAAATGGTTAGATGTAAAGAATCCGAACCAAAAAAAGGCTAAAGAGCACTTGAACAAACTTTAATCTCTGCAGTAGATCACTCTTTGTATCAACCGGAGGGAAGTTGCGGAGACTTGTGTTGTCTGGTTGTGTATCTGCTCTTGAGATTGTGGAACGCTAATGGTATTTTGGTAATTCTTAGGTCATGACTATCCTCTCTGCTACTGTTGGATCCAAATCTAGTGTATGACTTGGGCTCAACTTAGATTCTAGTGTTTGATTTGTGATGGAAATTCGAACCCTCTCTCACTTTTGCAAGTGAACTCACATCACATAACGACATTGGTTTAGGGGTATGGTCTTTGTGGGACGGTTTCAAAGGAGAAGGATGGTAAAATATGTTGCTGACTAATCTTTGTGTCTACACAGCGCACAGCTATTGTGCATCACTGCTGCTGTGATTGGAGGACAGAGCTTAGTTTCTCAAATATCCGAACGAATAGGTAAGAGTAACCTTCATCACTCCTTTCTACATTCTGAGACAAGAGAACTAAACTCGGGTCTAATGTTGTTGCAGGTTGCTCTTTCTGGTGGAATGCTTTTCATTGTTTTTTGGCATCCATACGTGGTTTTGAAGTTGGTATGTAAATGCATACGAAGATATGATACTAGTCCACGAATTTGATTCGACGTGGTGCATTATAGAAACAACCAAAAGTGCTTACCAAAAGCTTTGCTTGTTACAAACTCTGTAGCCTATACTAATACCAATGTTCTATAGACACAAACAAGAGAAGCTCCAAAATCCAATATTCACTGATACTCCAATATAATATATAAAAAAAAGAGAAACCATTGATTGAAAACAAAAAAAAAAGATCTCCAAGGAACATAGGTACAACAAAAAGCTGTTCTTGAATCAGAAACATTACAAATCCCCATCGCATCAGCGAATTATATGGGAAATGTGGCGATGTTGAGACTTGAGAATGTGAAATCAGAAGCATTACCAACAAACTCCACACGCATTACCAAATATGGGAATGTTGGGGCGATGTTGATGATGATGATTATGTGACTCAATGGTTTTGGTTTGGTTGGGAGAAAAGTTCTGCTAGCCGAGGAGATCTTTGAACAGTGTGGGGTTCTGACTTGTTGGGTTCACACCCATCTGTCTAACACGAGCATCTTTCTCCAGAGCTTCCTTTGAGTTTGGTCCTTTTGAGGTTTGAGATTTATATGTGCCTGCGTTTCCTTTGGAGCTATCAGACAGCTCTGATAAGAGAGAGTCCATACTTGTGGTTGTCTTCACAGATGCTCCATCTGAGTATACTCCCATCACATCGGTTGAACCACCACCATCTTGGCTCGAAGAAGACTCCATAAGCCCTTCCAACTCTTTAAAAGGATCCGTCGCTGCAACAACACTTGTGGCACTTGGCTCCTCAAAGTCGAGCAAGTCTGGTACAGGGACTGGATTTTCCTTGGGGATGTTTGCAGGTTTGTTAGCTGTTCCTTTTGCGGGTTTGTGGCCACCAGAAGATGACTTTCTATCAGATCTTGACGATGATGATCCACCAAACAAGGATGCAGCGAGTCTCTGTTTCTCAGGATCCATTTCGGGTTTCTTTGATTCATAACTGCTTCGAGGTTTTGAGCTAGATGAGGCAACTCCACCACCCGAGTGAGTACTGGTACCATTTGCTGCTTGTGGAGGAGTAGAAGAAGCGGATGTGGACGACTGATAGCTAGGTCTACCCCATTTTTGTTTAACTCCATCTAGTCTCAGCTTAATTTCTGATGACTCTCGTTCAGACACGGAAGAAGAAGTAGATGCTGGCTGGTGTGGCTCGCTGTAATAAGAAGGCTCAGGTACTGGAATAAGCGCTGTCGAAGCTTGCGATGGTACTGATGGCGTTGGAAGTTCATAGGCTTCGAATCTGAGAGCATGAGATGTAACTTCATGGTGATCTTGAGAATGGTAATCGGTTGTTTCAGACATTCCTGAGCGCTCTCTCTCAGAAATATATGGTTGCGCTCCACTCTCAATAGCTTGTTGAATGTAGCCATTGAGAAATGAAAGATCCTTATCAACCTAAATTCAGAAAAGGGACTATAAGATTCAAGAAATCCACGCTACAAGGGAATGCATGAAGAGAAAAGGTTACCTCAATGTCTTCGCAACTAGCATCTAAAGGTAGTATACTCTCCACAGCACGGGCATCTAGAGCGAGGAGAGCCTGAAGTTCATATGCACGTTGCTGTAGATCTGTTGAATGTGAAGCAAGTAGCTCCTCAATCAAAGATTGGCACTGCATTAATAAACTAATCAGTCCATGACAAAACAGGCTATAGATCGTGTTCTCGATTCCAGAAACGTCTAAAGATACAGACCTCTGGCAATACATCCACCTTTCTCCCAGATGCAATTTCAAATGCATAAATCTTCATCAGTGCAGAAACAGCATATCCCTTCAAAGAGTACAGAAAACAATTACCATCTTTCAATCAGAAAAAATGGACTGCGGTAAGATGTAATATCATCACTCGTATGTACATGCACTAGTAAAGCATCCTTGATCAGACATCTATAAATAAGAAAGTTGTAGATTTATTACACTGACGAGTTACCATGCAATGGGTTGGCCACATTGAAGCTAATATTAACGGAGATCTCAAAGAGAACTTGAATCCCACAAGAAGCTACAGGAAAAAAACTAAGCAGGCAAAGGTTTCTAGGTGCATCATATTTGAATGCAGGGGAGCTACCTTAACAGTTTCGTCACTTGAGTATGCATCAGCCACATCGCACAGCTTTCCACTTATATAGGAGGCAGAATACTTCCCGTCAGCTGTGCCATATTCTCCCAACACCCATGAAATGACCTGGATATTAAACCAAAATTAAGAAGCATAGATTTGATGTGTAAAAAGTAAATGGTGAGGCCAGAAAACAAAATCGACCTGAAGAAACAGGGATGGAAGCTTTGGCTCGCTGATAATCTGCAAGTATGATTCTACCTGCAGCAAGAAAAGTACACTCATAAGGAAATACAAAAACAGAGTATTTAAACCCAACGAAATAAAACCTGGAAGTAAGCAAAATGATAAGAGTTACTCCTAACTTCTAAGATTACCATTTGAGATATCAACTCATTTATGTCTAAGAGGAGTCCATATATCACCAAAACTAGAACACCAATCTCTTTGTACACAAAAGCAGAACGAACACAAATGGAATGAACAACATACAGCTGATAATCTAAGCTTGTTGTCTGCATCATCATCGTCCTCTCCAAATCCTTCAGCAATCAAACGCATCAGATTATGTGCCACCTTAATATTTACCAAATCTCCTGCATGCTCGAAGACTTTGTTCATGATCTGCAGTATGGGCAATTTTAAATTTCTGTCAACCAAAACAAAAGTATATAAGTAGGCAGTGTCCAAGGGAGGTCGGCTTGTACCTGGATAAACCATTGATTGCTTGGAGCGAATTGTTCAGCCAACTCAACACAACGAGATGCTATCTCAGTTTTGTAATGATTGTCATTGATATTAATCATGTAATCAATCATTCGGTCTACTATCACTTCTACATTAGAGGACTTGGTCATTTTGTACAACAATTCAAAAGTTTTCCTCTTTAGTGTATCATCAGGATCCTGTTGGAATGTAGCAGCAAAAGAAACATCAGGTCGGCACAGAAAAAAAAAAGTGCTGACATGAAAACAAACAACTAAACGATTATAGCTGCTCACCTCCAAACAATCAATCACAGCAAGTTGGTGCTGCTCAGCAATGTCAGAGCTTATTTTTATCAATCGACCAAGACCATCAATCCCCATGTATTTCAGATTGTGACTATCACTCTACAAATAGTTACCACAGGATTTAGATACAATCATCATAAGATATACACACATACATGTCAGAAAAACACAAACCTTTAAAAACTTGGAGATAGCATCAGCAGCAGCTTCTAACAGCTTAGGACTTGGAATTATACAAGAGATACAGCGAATACACTCATAAAGGATGGCATTTCCTATATTGGTAGAGGAATCACACTTTTTAAACAAATCACCAAGCACCATGTACATCATTTCACTCGCACTCTTATCACCACTACTCAACAGCGCCATTATCTTCAGCAACTTGATCTAAAAGACACAAACTTGATGTCAGCAATTGCCAAAAGTTAAGCAACAAACCAGGGCCGGTCCTGGACAAAGCCAAATGAAACATTCGCCTCTGGCCCCAAAATTTTGAAGAAAATTACATATAGACAGCCCCAAATTTGTAGAATTTTTTTTTTTTATTGAAAACTTTTTTTTTACTGAGTATTGCCCCCAAAATCTCAGGGCCGGCCGAACCTGGATGAAAGGTGCAGGCATTTGATGGTAGTCATAACTCTTTGGCAACCTTCTCTCAGTAACCTGTTTAAGAATGCTAACGAAACTACTGACTAAATCCTTGTAGGAAGTAACATCTTCACTAATGAGATCAAAGAGAGGACAAAGCGTCGCCCCCATAACTCCCGGATCATTATCACACAACTTCCTCCTGAAATTAGAAACCAAATGAGAAACCGAGGAAGGAGACTTCCTGTGAAACCTATGCAAAGCCATAATCGCTTTCTTCCTCACAGCTTCCTTCTGGTGATTCAGCAAATCAACCACCTGAGTCAAAACCGCCGGGATCGTCTCCTCATTAATCAACCTACAAACCGCATTAAGCGCGGCGCAAACGACAAGGTAGTTATCCGATCTGAGATCTTTCTGGATCGTGTTGACGATGAGGATGATGAGATCATGATCCTCGTCGAGGAAGAGCGTGACGGCTAAGTAGCCAGTACGCTTGAGGAGGAGGTGATCGTCGTGAGTCATCTTGACGGCGTGAATGTAGCCGAAAGAAGCGTCGTGGCCTAACATCTCGATGTAAACGAGGCGGATGATGTACTCTTTCATCTTCCTCTTGGGGATATCTGGCTCTAGGAGCTTACGTTTGAGTGTGTCGATCTCGCTGAGGACGATACGGTCTTCCTCGGCTTTGGATCGTGCCTCGCCGATTGATTTGACCAGATCGAGAAACTCTTTCGACTGGCCAAAACCTCCTTGTGACCCCATCGCTAGCTCTCTCCCGATTGTTTTTAGCTGCTCCATTTATCTGATCGATTTAACGACGACGAAGGGAGATTGGAATTTAGGTTTCTTCTGATCAGAGACCATGCGGAGTTTCCTCCTTCCCCGTGACCGTGTGAGTGTTCGGTGAGCTCAGCTCAGATCTCGAAGAGAGAGAGAGAGAGAGAGAGAGAGAGAGAACTGTCGCCTTAAGCTCTCAGTAGCTAAACCAGGTGGTCTTTCGATAGCTAAACCAACACGCTCTTAACCAGAATTTGATTTTTATTTTCCAAACCAACCAAAAAAAAATTTCAAAGTCAAATCTCTTAAATAATTTTTAAATTTTTTTGTCAAAAAATAAATCTTAAAAAATACAAAATAAACCTTTTTATTTTAAAAATTTTAATATATCTTTTATTTTTTAATTTTAAACTTACATCTGGAAAATCCCAACCAATAAATCTAAATCTTAAATATAGATTAGTTAAACCCAAAGATATAAATGTCTATTATATTTTTTAATAAAATTTATTTTGACTACTTTTTTAATTGAAATATATTTTAACGATAAAAAATATTTTAAGTCTATCTTAAAATATTGCTCTTGATCTTCTTATATCTGAATTTAGTTGCAATTGCAACTAGTTCATAATCATCTTACAGTGCATTTTGCTTTTGCACGTTCTATATATGGAGTCTTCTTATAAGTTTTAGTTGCAAACTAGTTCTAAACCATCTACTCATAGTGCAATTTCTTCTATGAATCTTTTTAGTTCTTATATATCTGAGTTTAATTACAACTAGTTCTTCATAATCATCATCAGCTTAAACTTTAAATGTTTTTTGCTTAACATGTTTTCTGAATCATCTCATATCTGAATAAATTGCCTTAACAGTTGCAAAATCATCAGCTTAGTAACGAAAATAATTTAGGGCAGCAAGTTTGTAAAAATATATGTCTTATTGAATTTAAGTAGCAGAGTATGTATAATATTATACTCTTTCTAACTCGATACGCATGCACGACCATTAATATGGTTTATTCCTATACACTTATATAAATTATAGACGATCATAATAGTTGAGGTGTGCATATCCGATCTCTATTGAAGTATAATCAAGCGTAGAAACTATAAGTAGAAGAATCCGCGATGATGTTCCTCAGTCCTCCAATTGTTGACGCCAGCATTATGCACACTCCCACCATAATCGTTATCTACTCCAATACAAAGATATATAAATCAACTATCTAGACATAGTTCATCTTCAACACATTACACACATATATATTAATGAAAAGTAAAAGAAAAAAAGAGGTGATGATGATACAGATATTTACCCAATTGACCAACCACGTGATGCTGAATCTCTTTGGTTTCTTGATGATAAGCCACATGATACTTGGGAGCTACGGCATCATTATATATCCATGCAAAGATCATTAGTGAATTCTCTTTTTTTAAAAGAAACAATTTACTCATATATAAGTAAGAGTAGAAAATTAAAAGAGATAATGATTAAAATAGATCTTAAAAAATTTGTGTCCCCAAAATAGCATTCAATGAAAAAATAATCAAAATAGACTTTATTAAAGAGTGTAAATAAACATTTATAACATTTGGGTTAACTAATCTAAATTTAGGGTTTAGATTTATGGAATGGAGTGGAGTTTTAAAAGTGAAGTTTAAAATTACAAAAAATCAAAATAAAAAAATGTCTATTTTGGTTATTTTTTAAGTCTATTTTTGTTATAAAAACTTCAAAAAGTCTATTTGAGAGATTTGACCAAATTAAAATGTATTTATTTTAGTACTTAATACAGTATTTGACATGTAGAAGAAGCTTACAAAGAAGGAAGTGGGTGCAAATCCAAAACCCCCAAAGAACCCTAGAAGGTCTCCAAAGAAGGGGAAAGTCACTCCAGTAAACAACGTAAATGCTGCATTTCCGATCACAAATTAGATTCTTAAACTATAAATATTTATATTATCAATGTTAAAATATAAAAGTAAATTAATCTTACCGACGAAAGTAGTTCGAGTGAAAAACCTCAGAACAGCTCCATGCTTAAAACTGAATTTAGTAACCATCATCCTCTCCAAAAGATCAAAGACAGGCATAGCAAACACTTGGTAGCTGCCAATGACGTGAACAACAACCATGAGGTTAGCAGAAGCAATAAGCCAAGCTGGTCTCTCTAGATTGCTCAACACATTGTCGTCTACGTCTTGACCAAAGGCCCAATAGCAGATTAGAGCCACCGGGAAGTAGCAAATGGCGTTGACAAAGTAAGCTCCCATCACTCCTTGCCACATGGCCACCTTCGATGGCCTCTCAGGAGTTGAAGGCATTGTGGCTTGGATCTCTAGAGCCACGGCGTGACCCGCAAAAGCAAATGAGATTTGACCTAAGGCGTTGAAGGTTCGGAACGTGAAGTCACTTGGATTCGTCGCTTTGTATCCGTAGCTCACGTCAGGTAGTCTTCCATGTGAGATGCTTCCTGCCCACGCTATCGTCGAGTAGCTATATAGGACATAACATATATTACAAAGTTTGATCAGCCTTGACCTATGGAACGATCCATATAGATCTGGAATATAATGTGGATCTAACCGTTCTGTCTAGGCCAATCATTTTAACATGTATAAGTTGGCCTAGTAGGCTAGTACTCTAGTTATAAAACGTCTTTGTTAGGAGTTGATGCACGTAATTCATGTAAATTTATTTTCTTTTCAATGTATGTAAATGTTGAAAGGACAAAATCCAATTAAAAACCAAAAATTGTAAACTTTATATCTGCCCTTAGAAGTATGAAAATTTTCATAAAATAATTATATATTTTGTTTCTACACAGAAGTAATTTACGTGCAAACATCAAACATTAAAAAACTATATAGCATCTTCAACTCGATTCTATATTTTATTTCGAAATAGAGTTTGAAATAAAACATTAACCATATTCTATTTTCACTATATTATAGAGTAAAAATAGATTACTCCAAAACTAGAATAATTCATATTTGTTTATATCTATTACTCTATTTTTACTCCAAAATAGATTAAATGAAAAAAGCTTAAATTCCATTATAAAGTTATTTTATTTTAAAAGAAGAAAAATAGAGTAATAATACATCATAAATGCTCTAATCACTCATGGACCACGCTAATTCAACTTATTGTTATAAACATCGCAATACAATCTAGGGTAAATTATTATAGTCCAATGCCTGTATAAAATGGTATAGTTCTAACAATTTTGTTAAACACGGTAATGTGATTCCATGTCATTTTCTAATAAATTGAAGACAATTCTCTCAAATAGTTTTGTTTTAAAACATTTTATCATTAAAATAATATTTAAAATGATCGAAATAATTTTTTTATTTTGAAATTTCAATTTTAATTATAATCTTTTAAATATTTTAAATTTTACTTTCAAAATTTTACTTCATAACTTTAAATCTTAAGTCTGGATTAGTTAATTCTATGTACAAATATATATTTACACTCTTTAATAAAATCTATTTTATCATTTTCTCTTTGAAAATTATTTTTAAACAATTTCTTTTTAAAGTTATTAAATATTTCTCTAACCAAAAAGCATGATCTACTATAACAATATTATGTGATATGGTATTGCATCAAAATGTTAAAAGGACTGTGATTATACAAGGTGTGAGGGAGAGTGACCTGAGGGACATGACGGCGGCAGCCAAGGAGACACCGGCGACGGAGTTGAAGTTAGGGAGCTGGGAGAGAAGGAAGTGGACCCCACCGAAGGCGAGAATCCAGTACGACTGTCGCACGGGAGTGCAGGTGGAACACGTGATATCCACGAACTGCTTTACGCACTTGCCACCAGTGACCATGTAAACAATGCAGCACCCGACCTGGACGATGAGCTGTTGCGGGAGGACGATCCATGGGCCGAGTTTTGGGCCGAAAGCGTACCGACCTATGTCGATATACCGGTCAAACCGGTTTCCAGGTACGCACTCATGGAGCTGCACCATCTGCCACATCGTGTTAAGGGTCAGTCCCCATGTCAGTGCCAACATTAATGTCCCTGGTCCCCTGTTTCACCACACATCAGTTATGTTATTATATTACAAACCAACAAAAAGAAACTACAATTTATTCTTCCGTTGTTTTACATTTTTTCTTTTTTTTTTTGAATTACTATAAGATTCGAGTCGAACTAAACCATACATCATGTAACATTAGTTTATGTTGTTTTTCTCTCTTTTACGTATTCTATTAATTTTATTATATCTAAATTTTCTTGCAACTAGTTCAATATCATCATCTTAAAGTGCAGTTTGTTTTCTTTCTTTTTCTTTTTTTGCTTTTGCATGTTATATATAAGGAATCTTCTTATATATTTCAATCTTTTTTTTTTTTTGCTAAATTTATATATTTCAATTATATATTTCAATCTTAAGTGCAATTATTCTTTTATGCATGTTCTATGTGAATCTTCTTATAGTTCTTCCATCTGAGTTTAATCACAACTACTTCCATAATTATGAGCTTAAAGTGTAACCGTTTTTTAAATGTTTTATGAATCTTCTTATATCTGAATAAATTGCAAACAATAGTAAGAGTAGCAAGTTTGTAAAAATAGTAAGAGTACCAGCCAAGGTAAGCCATGGCATAAGGGAGGCTAAGAACTCCGGCGCCGATCATGGCGGTGACGGTGTGGAAGGTGGAGTACCACCACTTGGCTGGCCGTGATGGATCTCCCGCCGTCCATTTCTCGCCGAACTTCCGATCAGTTTCCTGCAAACAAGAACTAGTTAATAATAAGAAAAGAAATGAGAAGGTGAATGACTATAGAGGAATTACATTAGGAGGAGAAATGTGAGAAGTAGAGACCATTGTGTGTGAGTTTTTTCTTTCTTTTTTTTGCAGTAAGGTGAGATGGATCTCAATAGCCTTAAAACATGGAGAAGTCTGAGCTTTTTAAGTAGTGTTTTTGAGTTTTCATTTTGTCCAAATAAGTTTGTTTATGTAAATAATATAAACAAATAAATGAATAAATAAAGTTTACGTAAATTTCTTAAAGATCTTACCTAAATTAAATGAACCTGTTGGGCTTTTCTTTTCGATTTCCCCGGTTTATTTTATATCGGATACTCGCTTAAAGGAACTTTGTTTTTCCGCACTGTGATCAATTAGAGTTGTGAAGTTGATCGAATATCGAGACGTGTAATACCAAAAAAAAAAAAAACGTGTAAGTTCATTTAAAATATACTCATTTTGTAACCAACAAGAACTAATAATATCATCTTCATATACTATTTTTTGTAAAGCATCATCTTCATCTCCATATATATACTTACTTTGACATTTTTTGTGTCTTTTCTCTTCCAATACATCGTCATAACTCATGTCTGGAATAGTTACGCCATATACACAAAATGCAGATACGTCATACAAAACGAAATGTAATGCAACGATGGCACTTTCGTTTTCGTTACGTTTTATTTTATTCAATTTTGTTGAGCATGATTATCTCTAGCATCCTAATTGGAGTGTTTATTTTTTTTTAAATAAATCAATTGCGGGCTGTCATGTATCAGTGGGGCTCGCAAATAGTGCAAGCACTAAAGCAAAGTGAGTATTTAATTGGACAATTTAAGAATTGGTTTTTGAGGGTACTAGTGGACCTCACCTCTTAAATAATTATTAAGCACTCCTATTGAGATTGCTCTTAGAACATATCTCCAATGAAAATTTACTTTGGTCTTTGGGAGTTCTATATATATATATTTATTTTGAGAATTCTTAGATGTAGTGTTGTTAGATACTCTCCCAAATAATCTGAACTCTTTCTTCAAAACGTCATTTTCTTGTCATTTCGAATTAGATGATTTGATTAGGAGAATAAAACCTTTAAGAAAATTAAAGAATGATGCAGCCAACCAACTACACCCATAGAGAATTAAAACGTCTCCATTTCGAGTCCTATTAGCTTTTTAGGGTTTTATATTTTATCAAGTTGCATCTTTACTTTTCCGTATCCCACTTAGTGGTGCCATTACTAAGTCCAAGCTCGTTAGGATTAAAAAATACACCGAAAAAAAGTTCAGTGCTGGCATTTTCTTTCACCAGACCATCTTTTTGAAGAAAAGGGCCTTTGGTTATGTTCCCACGATTCGATTGAGAGAAAATCTAATGGGTGCGGTGAATCGTATCATGGTGTACCATATTTTTATCATATTTATGTGCCACGTGAATAGGACCCACCACCTCATGTAAACTCACCTTGATTTTTTTGGACAAGAGTGGACAAGAGAAGTCATGTTTGTCGACTTCAATTCAAAAAGGGCAGTCGATTTCGTTTTAGTGCGCGTCATAGTTGCTATGTCGTATCAAATATCAATCATTGAGTTTTCTTTCTTTTGTTTTTAGACAACGTATCAATAGTTTTAGCCTAACTGCTTATTTATTAAATAGTAGAAAAGTTCCATATTCAAAATGATGAATGCGACGAAATGACCATTTAACGGAGAAAAACAAAACAACTTTAAAAAAAAAGAATAGTAATGAGCTATAACTATAGGGGTTCACAACATAACAAGCATTTTTGTTAATATTAGGAAGGGCGTTGGAAAGTGGAAATACACCAAAAATAGCATAAATTAATTATAACTTTGCAAAAACACACATTATCAAAAATATATTAACATTTGAGTTTACACATTAATGATTATTGTTTATAGTTTAGTGTTTAAGGGGTGAGGTTGAGTTTTTAAACTTTTTATAAATATTTAGAAAATTAATTAAGTCTATTTTTATCAAAAAAATAAGATATTTTTGTAAATTATCATTCATTAAAGGTAAATTTGCAAAGTGGTATCAAACTTGTGGTAGAATTGCAATTTCTCCTATATATATAGCATAAGAATAATTTATAGAACATATGACTAAAAAATATAGCAATCAATAAAAAATGAAAATCACTTATTCATTTTTAGTAATTTCATATTCATTCAACTGTTTTATATTATAATTGTGAAAATAGTAACAAGTTATGTTTATAATAACATATTATGCAATTAATCAAATTAATTATTTTTAATATCTCATAAATAATTGACACACTATATTTGAATATATATGCAAGATCTCTTAATATTATTTGTGCACAAGAATTTATAGTACTATTTTTAATATTTACACATTTTATTTTATTTTATTTATTTGATTTATTTTATTTCGATACTATTAATTTTTTATTTTATACTCTCTCCTTTTCATTATGATACATTTTTTAGAAAAAAAAATGTTTCATAAAGATAGATTTTTTATGTTTTCTATCAAATATTGAGAATTTCAAAAAAAAATTGACTTTATTGAATTACTATTAGTCAAAAGTTATTGAAAATTAAAAATTACAGAAATTGATTCATTTATTATAGTGATTTAATGTGTTTTTTTAATATGTGTGAAAATCTCAAAAAAATGATTTTTATGAAACATAGGGAATATAAAATAAAAACATAAAGCACATTTTATATTTGTTACATATTTATGACATTGAGTTTCGAAACGGAATCGTGAACCCGAAGTAGAAATTTAAGTTTTTGGAAACGAGATTATGAAAACTTCACAAGCTTCCGATTCCAGTTCTAAAGGGATAGCAGATGGCTAATGAAACTACCGTGCTATCTAGGTGATATCTGAGCAAATATTAATGCTAATTGGAATGTTACCTATAATTCTATAGAAGCTAATGCAGAATGTAAAACAATGATATAATGAATAATGTATTCAAAAGATATATTGAGATCTTTTAAATCCCTGGATTGGCAATTATGTAAATCTTCTAATACTAAAAGGGGAATATAAAGCATAGGGAAGGTGTCCACGTAGGCAGAAAAAAACATCCAATCAGATTTTAAATATTTGCCACATCATCTCTCATTTATGCAAACCATTGCAACATTTACTCAATTTGGAATCATAAAAACTCATCTTCCATCTTGATACGAGATCAGTCTAGCTTCCCCCAAAACGTTAGCCGATCCACTTTCTTTGTGATCCATGGTATTCTCACCAAGCTTTAATTCAGGTTTTATAGTCTCCATCAAACCATAAGCTATTTCCTCTCATCTTAATTGCAATCTCCTTAGGGATTAATATACGACGGGGCTTTGCATCTTCCGGTCATATCTTCTTACAGTATGTGGCTAGCTTAAGAAAATGTCATCTCCAGATTTAGTCCCTAACTATACCTAATAATCATATCTCAAGATTTAACTAAAACTCTATTTCGCTGCAGGTTCAACACAGTCAGAAATATCAAATTTGTCATGAAGGAAAACTAAAAAGGAGTGGATCTCAACGATCTACGAAGGTAAAAACGGCCAATGCGACTAACTAAGAAGAATACGTTCTGAATTCAAATAAAGCTCATATCATATGTAGTGTATGACTGTTTGTTTTCATAATTAAGAAGGTATGTACAAATTTTATGATATATTATTCACAAGTTAAACTTCAGCGTTTCCCCTGAAGAAACTAAATGGACCTATATAACGAAAGAACGACGTTCGAGCAGGCCCTGTTTCTTCTGGTAATCACTTTGCTTCTTACGCTACGAGAATTTTCCAGGTATTCTCTTATGATAAATGTACATAATTTTTGCTTACTTCTTCCTGGCCTGGTTAATCTACTCTCTAATGAGGAAGCTAAAAAAGCAATTTGTGTTTCTTAAAGCAGAATGCGGGACAATGGATGTTCAACTATGTTTCTTCAAACATGAAATTTCTCATAAAAAATATATAATTTTAAGAATCACCAACACAAAAAGTTTCTTAACCTAGAACCAATAAGTTTGGTTTTAAAAGGAAACCTATCATATTTGCTCTTTCCATATTTCATAACATGAACCACTTGATTTTCCTTCTCACAAGTTACTCCTTCTTTTAGGAATATGAGCTACTACATGATTCAAATGGAACCTTTTATTAATCAGGTCAGATGACACAAGACTCTTTGTAGCATGATTCTTTTGCCTTCAGAATTTCTGAGGTTTTTTGTCATGTAGTAGCTCATATTCCTAAAAGAAGGAGTAACTTGATTAATAAAAGGTTCATGCTACAAAGAGTTTGTACAATCAGAACGAGAAGGAATGGGTTAAGCAAGATGACCCTGACGTCTAAATCAGTCTTACAACCTTAGACAATGGTGTTACCGACCTCAAACGTATCCGTTTTAGGTACAATCATATTATATTTCCCCTACAAAAAAACATCAATTGTAGTTTTGCTGATTAATCTGTTTGTAACAGCCAAAAAGGTTTAGTGAGAAACAAACGAAATAGTGGTGACCAGATAACAGGAGACGAGTCTACGAACAATACAATTTACGAATGGTTAACAAAACCAGTAAGGAAATATGCCTCACTGAAACTCTTTTTCACCAACCACTTCTCTTATTTCTCAAGCTGTAATTTGAGTGCAAAATCTTGGGATATAACATATTTTCTATATAGATATATAGATAGAAAACTAGAAGTTTTAAAAGTGTTTTACGTCTTCTTTCATTGTAGTTTGGGGGCTTCTTAAATATGTGATCAGCACCAACTACCCATACAACTTTCAGTAGTCCCTTCTTGGATATGGTTGAACTGAGAGCTTGAAATTGTTTGAATCTTATCAAACGCTATGGCTTTGAGTCATGTTTTTCACTGTAACGGTCATGATATTTTGTAGGTAAATCTGGAACATTGAATCAAAGTAATTTATATCTTTCAAGGAGTTTATGAGAAAGAAGGCATGTACACTTGATGATCTCGAGGTATGTGAGACTACACAAAAGATGAGAAGAGATAAGAATATCAATCAAAAGAAATAAGTTTTATAGGTTGGATACGAGGATGTCGGAGATGCAGTAGCAGTGGCTTGTGATGTGTAGTAGTGATAAATACACCAGTTAAGAAAAAAGACTAAGAGCACCTCCAACAGTAAGGACCCCCTTGGGGTTTCTAAATTTTTTTTATTATTTTAAAAAAAATTAAAAAGATGAACCAGTCGCGGCCCGCCACGTGTTAGTGGGACCCACAAAAAGTTCAAGAACCTGTCTCTTAAATCAGGGGGTTTGGAGCTGGTTCTAAACAAATTTGTGGGTCCACCCCTTTAGAACCCCTAAAAAAAACTCATTGGAGGTGGTCTAAGAAGTTTTACTTACGTATATTAGTCTAATGTGTTTAAAATTTTAGTGATGCACGATTTAAAAAAAAGGTGTAGCTATGAATTAATGTGTTAAATAGTGAAATAATGTGCGATAAATGCTCAAATAATAAAACAAAGAACTATGTTTGTAGGTATGCTGATATCATCACAAATAAAATAATGAAAAACTAGGTGGGTTGTCCTGCCCGTACATGCGGATATAAACATTTATAAAATTACTTATATATATATTACTAATTTAAAAACTATAAATATAAATTATTATTTATTTTTTCATTAGAAATTCTATGTGAAAATTCTTATGTATACTATATTCATTATTAATAAATCAAGTTTAAAATTCACTCGATTATATAAAATGAATAATTTTACTTGATCAATATTTAGTTGTGTTTTTTGTTTTCTATTTTTTTTTTGATTTAAATTTTTATTAAAATATGTTTTTTGTATAACAACACAATATATATATATATATATATATGATAATTATCTTCTTCTTTTTTTAGATTTTGGATAATTCTTATTAATTTATTATTATGATTTCAACTATTTATCTAATAAAAATAATTTAAATTCGTTTTTATTTTTGAATAATTTATAGATTTTATTTATAAAGGGTAAGAACGATATTAACCGCTCTAACTTTTAACGTGAGAACTCTGTTATGAAAAATCACTTCACAAATAATAGTATAGATACACGAGACACGAGTCTATAGGAGAAAAAGTGAATAGCAATGTCATATATATTACAAAACATTTGTTCTTTGTAATAATATGTTTTTAAATAATAACAATACTGACTCCTTATACTTAAATACATCTAAAAATTATGATCATTTGTCAAGTTTAAAATTTACTGAATGGAGTCCATGAATATATCAAAATTGGGTTATGGGTTTAGTATTGTTCTATGAAATCAAAGCAATCTGATTTCTCAATTAAAAACAGAAAAATATATTCAAACCACCATCCCGTTTTATATAAAAAATACATAGTAGATCAACAATGGTTAAGTAATCTCTATGGAACAATCAAATATCAAATTCTAAAGAACAAGTACTCTGAAATGGAGTTGTGACAGTCACAAGCATTATCCAAAGACATATTAAGGAAAATAAATACATATTTTCAAATGTAATGCATTATTAAAAAAACTGATTCGAATATACAGAGAATTGTTACTGGCTTCAGCACCAACTACACAATGTTTACATTTTACTTCGACAACACAATGAAAAAGATAATAGTAAACTTACATACAAGAGCTAAAGCTAAACATTTCATCTACAACTAAAAAGAATAGCATCAAGAAAATCCTATCCAAAAGAACCAACGTTTTTCTCTTTCAGTTATTTAAGAGTTTAGAAGTCTGTAATTTTGTTATACCAAAACTAATACAACAATATTATAGTTCTATACATATTTTAAAAAAGATTATAGTACGATACTCCGCGCGTAGCGCGGCCACGGACCTAGTTTTTATTTAATAGCTAAACATAAACATTTGCAAAGGTGTCAAAATAATATCTCCTTTAGCTTTTACCCTTTTTGTCCAAATATCCTCGTATATTATCCTTCATATCTGAAAACACACTTAAAATCTAATCACGGCCGAAAGTGAAAATGGGTTTGATTCTTTATTTATTTGTCAAATTTGTTTTTAAAAAGAGTAACCATCAAGAAGCTATTGATTTTGATTTGCTAGTTATGTATTGCTTGTCAAAACCCAAACAAAAAGTTTTGAGATAACACACATTTTATATATCTCTAGAGAGATAAAATATAGTTCGGTGGCGCGGTTAATGGTCAGACCACCACAAGATGCCAATTTTCAGGCAGAGACAAAAGACACGAGCTGAACAGTAGTCTTAAACCATCGTCTTCATCGAGTTGATTAAGAAGAAATAACTAGTTTATGTTTATACGGTGAAACTAATTAGCAGAAAGTAAAAAAAAAGGCTGAAGAAGAAATTTTATCCCATGAAGCCAGATCCTGGCATGGTAGGCTGCCCACCACCACCTTGTTGTACTCTTCCAGGAGCTTGTGCAAAAGCTTGACCACCCATTCCTCCTGACCCAACTAGCTGTTGAGGCTGCTGCTGCTGCTGCATCTGATTCAGCGGCGATGTCTGCTGCTGCTGGTGGTGATGTTGAAGCTGTGACAACTGGTGTTGTTGTTGCTGATGATGTTGGAGCTGTGACATTTGATGCTGCTGCTGCAGTTGTGGTAGCTGTTGCTGTTGCTGGTGGTGGTGTTGTTGTTGCTGCTGGACCTGTTGCTGCTGCTGCTGGATCTGTTGTTGTTGTTGCTGCTGGACCTGTTGTTGCTGATTTGGAATTTGCGGCTTAAACACAACCATATCCTGATGAAACCATCACAGAAAAACAAACGGTTCTGTAAATTCTGACTGCATTTCTTTAAAACAAACCGATAGGTAAAGATCAAGATGGATTAAACAGACTCCTTTAGCATTTAAACACATGAGCCACTAGACAAATTGGATACGTGTGAAGTGGAAACCATCTATAGACACTTAACTTGGTGCGTACTTACCCCTGGAAAAAGCATTCCAATTAAGCGGCAAGCCTTGTCAGAGACGGAGAGAAGCAGCGTCTGTGATGGCAGCTGGATGACTGCACACTGCACTTCAGAAGCAGACACACTTATCATACACAAATTACAAGTGTGGGCGTCGTAATGAGTATAATGAACATAGCAGGAGATTGATGTATTCATGGAGAAAAGTTTACAGGCATGTCCATATATATTTGCAAGGATGTCATTTTCAATATCTATGCCTGCCTCATATCTATTTTGTAATTTAATTTTAATAAACGAGTGAAATAAGTAGGAAAACGAGACAAGTGGCGTAAAATATCAACAAAACTCACAAGCTTCTTATCCTGAAGTTGTCCTAAAAACCCATGTTGACTCATGGCCCGAAACACAAGGAAGTCAGCTTTGCCAACATATTGCCTGATAAAAAGCCAGATGAAAAGATGAGTGACAAGAAAAACATCCACCAATACTAGAGTAAGAGAGGTATTACTTGTTATTCATATGATCCTGAGATATGAGCCGAACGATTTGCATAGTCGGTGGCCAATTGGCTGCTAGCCTGGGAGACACACAGAAAGAGAAAGCAGAGATTCTTTTAATAGCTATAATCATATTTTAAGAAGTATACTTGCAATGGAAACCTGTTCTTAGCTTGAAAAGAGTTAATAAGTAAAACAACTTCCATATTTAAGTTAGTTAACTTACGAATCAGGGGCAGAAGCACTTCGGTAACCCTGTCAAATATAAACAAAGCTGTTACCACAACTCAATGGTTAAGCACTACGCAAGGATGTGATCCCGGAAATTTTATAAAGGGGGAAAAAGAGTCAATCGAGGTGATCATCAGTGCCCAAAACACAAACCTCAAGCCTGGTGATAAGAACAGGCTGCCCTTGTCTCTGCCCAGATAAATTTCCCTATATGAATTTGAAAATGTAAGTTAATTTAGCATAAGACCACCGCTATTTCAGACAAGGCAAACTGACAATACCTCCCACACTTTAACATATTTGGATTGAGAAGTCTGCATAGCCCCGGACGATGGCTGTGACAACTGCATATTAGGAGCTGAACTGTTACTACCACCAAGTTGTTGTATTCCTGATTGCGCTTGTTGGCCAACTCCTGGAGTGGGCATCATTCCACCTGTTCCAGAGGAGACATTTCCTTGACCAATACCACTCATCATGTTTTGGTTCATGGAAATTCCGCTTTGCATCATCTGTGCTCCAGAATGACTTCCTTGATTCATCCCTTGCATTGGTTGAGAAACACCAAGGTTTGACGCAACATTTGACGTTGTTTGAGGAGGACTGAAGGCATTATTAGAAGCCGGGCTTTGTGCCGCTTGTTCAGTCCCCCCTAATGCACCCGAACCAGCCATTGAAGTAATTCCCTGCTGTCCAGATGAAAACGCAGTTTGTGAAGGAGGCAGAGATGTAGCCATTCCTGTTGATATCATATTTGACATATGCATTGCGACCGCACTTTGCCCAGACGAGGATGCACCCGCCAGAGCTGCAGAGCTCATGACTTGTCGAACTTGAGAAAGATTATTCAGCAGATTTACATTAGCTCCACCAGGAGGGCTAGTACGCAACTGTGGCGTCATTCCACCAACTGCAGGCTTAATATCTGGTACATTCTCGGCTTTGGTGACCATTTCTTGAGAGACTGGCGATGCTGAAGATGTTTGAACTGAAGGAATTGCGTGTGTAGCAGGCCGAGCTACGGACGGCATATGAGGAAAAGTTGGAACTGCTGCCATAGAAGATACAGTGCTAGGCTCCTGGAATTTAATCCCAAAAAATCCAACTTAACAAGTTTTACATATATCAGATATTTAAATGGGATATTCAAAAGAACTTAACATTGGATCAACTTAACTGAATCTAAAACAGTATTCTTAAGTCTTATTAAGCAGCATAGAAATAAACTACAATCCATTTGCGATTAATGTATAGCTTTTATTAAATAAACAGGAATTAGTTGCCAATAAAGAAACCTCCTCCAACTGACTAAAAAGATCGAACAGACTTACAACTTTCACAGTAGCAGTAGGAACTGGTCCGACAGAGACTGGTTGCCGATTCATAATAGGTCCATTGGCTGAAAAAACACAAAAAGTGATCTTTATATAGAAAGAAACACGACAAACAATGAAGACGCATCAAAAAAGAAGGCAGGATAGTTCAGCTAAAAGAAGGTCCTGGCCAGAACAAAAACCTGATGGCACAGGAGCTAGAGGTTGGCCAGTAACTGGAAGCGATGGAGCAACAGTGGCCCTGTCCACTTTCATAGGGCTTTGGGTGGTCTGTGGCAAATTTGTAGCAGAATGACTTAAGGCAGCACGCGCCTCCACAAACTTCTCTGAGATCAGGACAAGATAGAATGTGTTGTTAACCGTGTCAATTGACAAGTCCGCACTTTGAGGATTGAGCTTTCCCTGCATTTAAAAGAAAAAAAATTAACATTTACTCATAAAATGTTAGTTTGTAGCACTGAGAGCTGGCTGACAAAAACCATTTATGCTAGGTAAAAATCTAGTGAACTGAAGATAGGTAGGCATGCAGTCTCACCGCAGTGTATAGTGCTCTTATCTTTGGAAGCTGCTTTGGGCACACAACAGACAATGAAACAGAGCACTGCACACCAATATGGTAGGTTAGTGATTCCCAATTTTTTAAAAAATAAGAAGTAACTGTATCCAGTCGTAATACATGGGGAATTCATCAAAACTACCCTAGAAAAATATGATGCCACTGTCTCGGCATCTGATAAACGACTTTCAGATTGCGCACCGCCATTTTCATTCCGCCCAGCATTTTGCAATTTTGGTCGATATACAGGTGTTGGCAACGAATAAGGGTTGCTGGCTGTGATTAGGATACAATGCCTTTTCAGATCATTACTTGGTTGTGCTTGGCCTGAAGGAGGAGAAAACATCTGCATCATGAAAGACAAAGGAAAAACATGAGGTTTAAGGATCTGAATATCGCTGAGAGAAGCAGCATTATATACAATGAAGCCACAGGTAAAAAGAAATAGTTCTCCTGAGAAGCTAAACTAGTCAAAGTCGCTTGAAAGACAGTGGCCGAAATATATGTATTTTAAGTTGCTGCATAGAGTACTAAAGATCAAGTTTCCCACCATCAATGCTTCGGCAAGCCCTTCAGCTGTGGCAGCCTCATTGAAACCACCACCGGCAAATTGTATGGACGAAAGCCAATGCAAGAAAATATTAACATCTTTTGTCCAGCCACTCCGTTGTACCAAGCAAGCTAAGAAAAACGAAATAATCAGAAATAACCAAGGCCGTGGAAAAAGAGAACAATACAGTGTTTGTATTTGGATATCAGCGCAAAACATACCACAATATGAACCATGAGAGTTGAAGATGACAAGTGATAGCTCAACATTAGAAACAAGGTTCCTCTGCAAGTTTAACGAAGAAACAAGACTCGTCAACCATCTAATCATACATTAACAACGGTCTACTTGCTATCTTAACTTTTGTATGGCAATGATTAGACAGATACAGGTTCAAAGGAAGTATTTAGAAATGCACAAACATGGAATCACTGTTAGCTCAAGAATGAAAACTTTGAGGATGAGTCAGATACAGTACCTCTCCGTTTAACTCAGTGCCACAGAAAGACCTGGAAAACACACACACAGAGAGAGCATTAAATTGGAAGATTCATTCAGGGGGGCGATAAACAGAGACAAAAACCTCAAGGTTCGATCTACCTAACGCCTGATTCAGCTTCGGCACAAGATCAGGAACCCTAACGTGGAAGAAATCGAAAATCGAGGAGATAGAAAGGAAACCTGATGATTTTTTCGAGATAATCGGAGACGATGGTTTGCCAATAAGGACCCAAGGCAGCGGTGCCTTCAGCGACGACGATGAGCTGTTTCAACTCCGAGGACATAGTCGCAAGTCCTTTCGAGAGCTGTGAGGTGAATCGGGAAGAAGATAGGAGATGACTCAGTCTCTATCACGTGAATTCTTGATCTTCTTTAAGCGTTAACCATTTTTCGAATTTCTCGGGAAAATTTGATTTGTGCTCCTTCTTTGAAACTTTCCTTACTCCTCCTCCGGCCAAGAAGGAAATATATATAATAGAATGTAGAATTTTGGATTTGACCAAAAAATAAATAAAGAATGTAGAATTTTGGTTCACTTTCTTTAGTTTTTTTTTTCTTTTTTTGGTAGTCAATCAGTATGAGATTTTTTTCCTATGCCCATCTTTGATTCAATTTTATTAAATTTGCTAATATATTGGTTTAGTGTGTTTTATTCAATTACAACCACTACAATAAGAAACTCATCACTACTTTTTTTGCTTTGCTTGTCCATTCTTGTCATTTTCCTCCAAATTAAGAATATTTTAGCTTTCCATTTAGGTGCTAATCATACATCTTCTATTTGACCGAGAGTTATTAGTTTGTATATTATAATGGACTAGAATAAGATATGCTTTTGCGCGGAGTAAGGTGACAACTTAATTTCTATCGCATATAAGACTTAGTATGGTATTTATTCGAATTTAAGACCAAAATATGAAATTATCTTATTTTTTTAAAAAAAAATGCCATAAAAACACTTAATTTCATCTTGTCATATAGCACATATAAACAATTGTGCATCAAGCTAAATCATACGACATAAACAATAAACTTGGTGATAAAGTTTCACGTACTATATGCCATACAATTAAAGTAAATTAAAAGGTTTTATGCGCTTTGCGCAGTTTTTAATATTCAAAATAATAATTTTATTTTAATCGATATTAAATATAATTAATTTTAGATTTTAATTTTATTGGTTTAAAAATTAATAGTATAAAACAATTATTTGTAATTTGATCGAACTATTTCGATATAAATTTATCTAGATTTAGTTGAATTTCACTACAAGTTTAATTTGTATTTTCTAAAAAAATAATAATTATATTACATTTAATGGCTATATCTATTTTGATATCTAAATATAGCGAATATGATTTTTGTTTGTTTTATATAAGATACATTAAATTGATAGAAATTAATCTATTAACTAATATAGTAAATGAACAGTCATTTTTCAACATAGACATCACTGAAATAAATGGATAGAAACTTAAATTAATTTTACACCATTTAATTGATTTTATATAAAATTTCTAAACATCTAAATATCTAAATATTTTTAACTTGATTAGTAATGATATATGAATTATTATTATATTTTAGAAAATTTACCAAAAAAATAAATTTACATTGATGAAATTGTTTGTCACATTAAGCTTGATTTCATCCCGTATATTAGAAGCTATGTCATTTTTGAGAATGAATAATGATGATATATAAGCAAATCACTTTTCCAGTAATATTTATGAAATATTTTATATTTGTTAGCTGTGGAAATATTGTTATATTTGTAAATATAATATTAATTTGTTTTTATTAATGTTAATGATAATATATGAGTTATTACCTTAATTAGAAAACTTATCAAAAACATAATTATACATAAATAAAATTGTACATGTCACAATTAGTTTGATGTATGTAATCATTTTGTGAGAATGAATGTTGTAATATAAGCAAATCACTTCTAAAAAATGTCTAAAATACTTACTACACGAGATTGATTCTTCAGTTGTATATCACACTATTTTTATGCCACATCTAAGAATTTTAGTTTCTTGTAATCATTATTATACCGACCAAATTGTGTATTGTGTATCTACATTATTGTGTATACTTTGATTCAATTAAAATTAAATAAAATGTTAATCGACCACAAATAGCGATTGTTAGTTAATTGATGGATATCTTTAAAATGTTGAAAAACATTCATTAGTCAAAAAATCATGTGATTTATAGCTAATTGCGTAGTATAAATTTAAAATAGATATCTAATAATATAGTAGCTACTTGATAGTTTAATAGATTATTAGTAAAATAAAACAAAGATTCTCTCATCAAAAAAGTCATGGACATATTAACAATGAACCCTTGAAAATACACCTTGATTATTTATGTATAACAATTGATTATTATCACCACTTGAAGAACGTTAAACAGTTAAAGATCGAGGGTTATGGTTTTGTTTTTAAGCTTTAGGTTTATATTGAATTTGTTTTCTATAAAAAATATTGAGGTTCATGGTTCTAAATTTGTTATTGATGATGTATTGCTTTATTCGGTGTAGGTAATTTCTTCTTTGAATTATCTTTTAGTAGTTAACAGGCGTTACACTAATTCTACTGGTGAAGAAGCTTTGAATAACAGTCGAAAAACAATACGACCAAAACTTAATAAATTATCTGGATGGAAATGAGATATGAACAAACGAACATGCATCTAAAGTTTTTTTTTTCCTTTATGTGATATTTTTATCATAAACTTTTGTTTAGTGAGGTCTATGAGATTTGCCCAAAAATATGTATAGGATGGTTAATTAATGCAACTTTAAAGGTCTGTTTAAGCTTTCATTAACCGAAGGACTTTTGAAGCTAGCTTATAATGAGTTCCATACTTACAAATGGCGTTTGTTCTCTAACCTTTACTATGTTTGCGAACGTGCAACAAAGAGAGACTTCAAAACAGTTCATATGTCAAGCCTTATAAACCCCTAAACTCTTATTTCGTTACGACAAAATATTTTATTCATCCAAAGCATGACAGACGTTGATCATGGAACAATGCTGTCGCCTATCAATATAATGCCATAAACTTATAAACCGAACCGAATCCGATCCAAAAAAATAATATCAAATCCGAACTGAAACTAGTTAAATATTGAGTGAATTCAAATTTTTTATATTTATAAAACTGGAACCAAACTTGATCTAAACCGAAATATTTCAGATATCAAAATATATCTTAATGAGATTTATATACTTGAATATGTTAGCTATTTTAGATTTAATATATAAAAAAATATTCAAAATGTAAAAGATATTTTAAAGTTGTCCAAGATATTTTAAAATATATAAAAATAGTCAAAATAAATATTTTTAGTAGCTAAACAATACTTAAAACACCAAAATACTTAAAATCTATATTGATTTTTCATCCAAATATATAAGTCAAACCAACTTTTATGTTAAGTTTAGGTATTTTGAGATATATTACTCAAATTTATTTATAAATTATTTTTATTTTTAGATTTTAAGAAAACTAAAATATATATGAACTTAAAAAATTTAAAAAATATTTAAATGGATTATCCAAACTTAAACCGAACCTGGATCCAAATTTATAAATACCCACATAAGACTGAAATTTTTAATCCCGAAAATCCGAAATCCAAAAAGACCCAAACACAATATAAATGGATATCCGAACGCCCACTCCTACCATAAAATTTAGAATTCAAGTTCAAATAACATGTTCATGTTGGAATCTCACCGTTTGCTTTGGTTATGGGAAGAAATGAAAACACAACGTGGACAAAATGGATTGAATAAGAAATGAAACTAGGACTGATGATGAAGAAGAGAAACAAGTCAAACAACAAAATATATTAACAAAATGAACCTGGGCTTTGTACGCGATGGGCTTGAAGTCACGACAGCAAACAATTTCCAAATGTATATTCGGAAATCGACTATATTCACTTTTTGAGTTTATCAAGTTTTAGAAAACTTTTCACTATGTTTAGACTTTAGTTTATCAGAAAATAAATCATTTATTTTTTACCCTTTTAGTTTGTAAGGATTAAGAAGTAATGTATGTTAAGGGTTTAGCTATAAATATATGTATTCACATAAAACAAATTCAAAGATCAGTAACACAAAAATAGAGTTTAGATAGTTCATTTTCATTCTACTATTCTGAACACAGTTTAGTGTTTTCCGTTCTTCTTAGCAAGAAGTTTCAACCTTAGATTGTATATAAGTATCTTGATTCTTGACTCTCGTACATGTCTGAGAAGAAAGAACATTGTGGTTATAGTAATAAGAAAAAAAAAACACATCATGCATGTATGGGTGCATGCAATAATCAGTTATGATATATGAACGAGAACCAGAGTACATAGACAACATTATGTGTAGCCTTATATGATCTTATTTATTCTTCATTTTTTTTCTGAAAGAAAAGATCTGATTGATTCTTCTACTTTTTAAACATCTAAATACTTTGTGGAATAAGTTTTTTTTTCGTGAATCTTATTAAGATGCATGAATCTTACGACAGAAGACAACACAATTATCAATCTTTGAGATGTACTTCTATTAATTTATATGAATGCTTCAAAAGTCGTAATTAAGATCCCGTGTTGTTATTAATTATTTAAATGTTCAGTGTTTTCGACAGATCGTACATGAAACAGTGTTTAAACTTCAGTTTAAGAAATAAGAAACGTACAGAATCTTTGAACAATAGACGTTGTTCTTCTCCCTTTAAGCATATCTCAACCACATAAAAAAGATTTTCGTATCCCACCCACGTTTTTTTAAATGGGCATGTTGGCATTAAACTATTCCATTTGATCTTATAAAATATTTTTTCCTATAATGTAATCAAGTTGACAAGTAGTACTGAATGCATGAATACTATCTGGGTCGAATACTCAACAATTATGGAAAATTGCAATAAATGGATTATATAACAAAATATAGAAATAATAAAGTTAAAAGACATTATACTCTCTATGTTTCTACAAAATAAATTTAAATATTATCATGTTACTAAAATACGTTAAAATTTTGATTATAAATATATTATTTATTATAAAAAAATACTTTTAGTAACTATAAATCAATAATAATTCAATACATTTAGTTACTTTTATTTTTTAAAATTATCACTATTTTCTAATACTATTGTATATTTTTTTTAAACTATCTTTTAAGGGGATAATTTCCTAAACATATTTTTGAAAAATGGAGAAATGTCATTTTCTTTTATTTGATAGAGAATATGCCATTTCCTTTTATTTGATTAATAATATGATCTAAGAAAGGACCAAGTAACAGAGTTTTAAGCTCTTTACTGAACGTATTTATCTTCTTTTTTTATTAACTCAAATATTATATCCTAACTTTATAACGTCAAATTAAATATAATTCAAATTTTGTTGAAATAATCATATTGAGCAAAGGGAGAAAAACAAACCCAAATTAGATGTACCCAAAAACTATTTCCTAGTCATCATTTTTTCTTGTCTTGTCCTAATTTACAACTTGCCAATTTAATAGAAATTTCGAAAAAGGAGAGACAATTTTAAAAAAACTATAAAAAAATTGTCACAAGGCGTTGATTATCGCCTGCTTCTTTGAACAACCCAACGCAAACAAATCAACCTCCCGAGATCTCTTCTTGCCACCAAACTCCGCTGCGACGTCGTTTGTTTTAGTGTTAGTCGCCGCGTTGAAAATGTTGACTCCGAATAGCATAACCACACTCTGAACCGGTGTAACTTGCTCCGTACCGGTCTGGACTTTCCAGTCAATATACAATTGCCGGTCTGGTCCGGTCGATCTCTCGAAACAAACCACATCACCGGCTCGGAGATTCTTCTCCTTAACGAACCGGCTCCACCCTTTGGTCAACACGTAACTTTGACTGCTGTTCCAGTACGAGTAACGGAACCGCCACACTTTCCCTGTTCTGTCTTCCAAATTAATCAAAACGCCTTTCGTCGGAGACGGAGACGGAGCCATCGCCGTCACCACCGTCGTCATCGCCGGTAACGGAAAATGCTTCTCCGCGTGCTGTTTCGGTATCACCAACCGGTTAAGCTTCCCGACGTCGCTAGGCGTAACGGCTTTCTCGAAAAGAACTTCACGCGCCCTCGAAACGCCGTCGTTTCCGTGAGAGTTACCCATCGTCGCCGTCCCTGACCCACATCGTTTTCCGTTACCGTTACCGTCAAGGAACTTCCTTTTGCTCTGTTGAAGCTCGTCGGCGTAAGTGTGTTTCCTCAACATATCAACGATCTCAGCCTTAGAGTGAGCCTCGAGAAAAGCAGACTCGGCGTCGGTTCCGTCGAGCGCCGGCGACTTGAAGTTCGTGACGGCGTCACGGCCGCGGAATCTCCGAGCGGCGATGTCGTAAGAAGCGGCGGCTTCTTCCTCCTCGTTGAAAGTGCCGAGCCAGACACGCTGATGCTTCTCGTAAATCTGAGCACCCCACCTCCCGTTAGGCTGAGGGACAACGCCTTTGAACTTCGACGACGGGAGCTTTCTTGACTCTGTCTCGACGCCGTTGTCTGGATCAAGCACGACGCTGCTTCCGCCGCTTCCCATTCTGTAGAGACGCATCGCCGGAGGAGAGAGTTTCTTCTTCGCCGAGGGAGTAGAGATGGAGAGAGATCCTGAAGTGTTGCTAATACTGTCATCTATACAGCTGTTATCCATTTGTCTGAACAAGAAAATGAGTTCTTGAGAGAGAGAGAGAGAGATGGGCTGTGTTGCTTTATCAAGAGATGGGGTTGGAGTGTGTATATATATATAAAGAGGGAAGTGCATGTACGTTCCCTTTGATATTAATTATTTGTTTTTTTTCTTCTTGTGTTTGTCAAAATATGGTAGGATATTAGAAAGATAAATGTAAAATGTGGGTGATGTATATAAAAGAAAATGATTATTAAAAAAAGGGAAGATGCAGAAGAGTAGGGTCAAGTCTTGCAAGAATGGCAACATGTTATAGTTAGAGGAAGTTTCATGGAAAAGAGATGGATAGAGTCAGTCCAAAAATATGGGTACTAGTGTTATACGGTCTTTTTTAACTTTGGTACCTTTTAATTGGTCCTTTTTTTTTTGTTGTTGGCATAATTAATTCCTTATTCGGTTATTTTATTTATTCTATATATTGTTATTGAATGATGTGTCTATATCAAATGTATTGTGAGCATGAACATTAGGGAGGAATATGTTTCTGTAAATTTCACTACGAGACAAAGAATAATACTAGCAATGAGACTCTTCACACATTCAGATTTGAGAACCAAAAATAGGACTAACAAAGAAAAACCATATATTACATTGAAAACAATGGTGAATATTAGTATAATTCTTTTTTTTGTGTTATTCATTTCGTTTTACAGTCTGGTTAATTCCAAGGAGAAAAAGTTTTTTATAACAGAGAGTAGAATAGTCCATATAGAAATGGAGACTTGTAGAAATATGTGTAAATTATTGTTTAGAGTTGACTAGTTGATTGATATATAGAACAAAAGAAAAAAATGAATAATGGGCAATGTGTAGCAAAGATGGCCAAGTAGGGAGCCAAGTGGGGAGGGGGTTCACATGACATTTGGACCTTCCTTTTTTCTTTCATTTTGTTGCAATTATCTATTTATATGGTGCATCCCCTTTAAAGCTTTTCTTGAAACTATTATTCCTCATTCCATATTTGGTATGTGAGGTGTCTCTTTACATATTATGCATACAATTTGTTTACTTAAGTTGGAGAGTCATGAGCATTAATTCCTTCTATGTTTCCTAGAAGTCCTTTGCTACTTTAGTTCGGTTTGGTTTTATCCTCTAAGCACTTCTTTGTCCAAAGAATCTTTCTCTTTCAACATCAGTTTCAATATCTTGTGTGTTACAACATCACTCAATGGTATAACTGAAAACATACCATCCACAAGAGATTGGTTTTAATCATCCATAGACACAAAATCGAACCCTAATTGGTTGAACTAAACGAACCAGATCTCTCCTACACAATTATTTGGTCAATTATGTTGATAAAATAATTAAATATATATAGGATAATAAGAAAGGGGACAAAGAAGATCAAGAGGATGATTGTATGTGAAGGGGGAGATGAATCCATTGTATTACACAAAGCTATATTCTTGTACGGAGCTGAGTACCTAATTCCCTTCTTTTTCTTGGTCCTACCTTCCTTCAAATGTGTATCCATTTTTTTGAAACAAAAGTAATTACTTATCCATTTTTAATAAGCTAGAATGTATTTTATATAAACTTACTATTTCCTTAAATAAATTATTATGTCTTATGTTGTAGACAATGATCTTAAAGAGTTAGAACCGAGCTAGACAATGAACCATTTGATTAGTGGAGGGTCACGGAGTCACAACTCAATCATGTTTCAATTCCTTCCCACCAAATTTATTTATAATTTACCCAAATATTCACAATGATTAACTATTCTACTGAATATTCATAAGCTCAAATATAAAATAATCTAGTCAAATATGCGACAGTAGATAGATTAAGCTTTTTTGTGACCAAAAGGAAAAAAAATAGATAAAGCTTTATTGTGATTCATACTAATCATACACCCCAACATACTATAAGCTTTTTACAAACCATACTTTAGATAATTTAACAAAATAAATATCTTTGTACAATTAATTTCATGATGCATTTAATCGGTTATATCGTCCACATCACTGACGGTATACCAAAAATGCAAGTGGGATCAAGACAACGAGTGAGATGTTTTTGAAGGACGAAAAGGTCAAAGCACCATGCATCCTCCTCGTTGCTTCTGCATGGACCCAAACTTCATCCTATTTTTAGTATATTCCAATTTCATCTCAGCCGTTTATTTTGGCTTCTTATCTTCCATTGCACAATTTTGGTAGAGAAATTACATCTGCGTCGATAGATATTTATATTTCTTCATCTAACTATATTATATAGTAGCTTGTGTTGGGATAATCAGGTTGGCCTAATTAATTTAATCAAATCCAATGGAGTGGTCATCAAAAAGCATGGCCTAACTTAGGCCACCTTACCAAAACTAATTAAGCATAGTATTAAATTAAGGTCCCCTAAATTAACACTAATGTGTGGTTTCCCTTGACTTCTTACATTATATAAAAAACGTGACACAAAGCGTGGATATATTTAATAGACTCAAACCTATCTTTTCAACAAACTTCATTGCAAACCTAATTCATACGATTATATTATTTCTCGATCAGACAGCTAATTATAATATGATATTATATAGTTCTAACTTCTAACTGTGATTTGTTTTGGCGGATTTGTGGGGATTTTCTTACAGTCGTCATATTATTTGGAATAAACTGATCATTTTGACAGCTTTTATAATTAAAACAGGAAAAAATTGTAATTTTACCACAAATTTGATATCACTTTGTAAATTTACTTTTAATATATAATAATTTAAAAAATACATTTAAATTATGATGAAAATAGACTAAATTATTTTTTCTAAATATTTATAAAATATTTAAAAACTCAATCCCAACCCGTCAACACTAAACTCAAAATGATAATCACTAAAGTGTAAATCCAAATGTTAATATATTTTTGGTTGAAGATATATTTACAAAGTGGTACTTAACTTATGCTATTTTTAGCAATTTCTTTTAAAATAGTGTATTTATTTATTTTTTCCTCTTTTATAATATTCACACAGATTTCTTCTTTTGTTTTCTGTTGAACAAGTTTCCACCATTTTTATCAACTAAAAAATGATTTGTCGGGAAATGTCTTTTTCAGCAACAAAATATATTAGTTGGCGGAGACTATTTTTCCATTACCCTAATGTCATGGTTTTGAAAATAAAAATATAAATGCCAAAACAAGTTAGAAACATAGGCCTCTATCATACCATTACAGCAATCTTTACACAAAATTTTTATGATTGGCCAAAATAATAGAACAAAAGTTGGTTAATAAAATAGAATAAAAAATTACACGAATAATATATCATCACATGACTATACATCTAGAAAAAAATAATGTATTAAAAACTACATGACAACATCTATGAATCACTATGTACTACATCATTAAAATAATTTCAATATTCATAAAAATATATTGGATTTGTAATCCAACAATTTCTAATGATGCTTAACATTTAACATATTTAACATGTTATCTCATGAATTTCGATATATATAACTGCTTTATGAATGTTTGATCTATGTGTATTTATTTTATTTTTGAGCATTTAGATATGTGTTAGGCTCCATTTCTCAAAGAAATTTTCATTTGGTGTTGTCAAATTCTAAATATGAGACATTTTCTGATATCAAAAATTATATTTATGGTATTAAACACATAACATATATTAGTTCAAAAATATTGTCATGTGATTTATAGTTTTCAATACTTTACATTTGTCTAGTGGTGGTGTATTGTTAGTATAACTAACAATCATTTTTACTAAAATAAACCACCATCTTTGAAATGCTACCAAACGAATATATTTGGGTGTATCACAAGCCTAATAAATGGACTCACGTTTAACTGTTTCAGTCATTATCAGAAATACTGAAATAGGAATATTTTTGGTACATATAAGAAGAAGATAAGGATAAAATAGACTTTTAAAATGATTTTAATATGAAAAACAAAAAAGTGTTGGTGTTTTAAAAAAAAGTGTTCCAAAACTAAAAATAAAATAGACATATAGGACAAGAAGACCCTTTAAAATGACAACAATCCATCAAAGCTTGAAGGTTAGTTTTTCTTTTTTGTTTTTAAATGATTTGAATATGAATTTTAGGCTGTCATTAGATAGAATAGTAGTTATTAGCATTGATAGTGTAGATTAGTGGTGAGTAATTAACAAATATTAAAAAAATACACATGCCAAAGATAAAGAAGGAGATTGCTTTTATTGACCAGTGAAGGAACACTATCAAAAAAAGAATTGTAACCATTAGTTACGTGACGTGGGTTTCACGTGGACTCCTGATCCGACCTGAATCCCACATTACTTAAACCCATTGGCTTTTGTTTTTCTCTACTCCACCACCAACTAGCCATTGGTTTAGGACTTTTAAGTTCAATTTTTTGTTTTTATTTTTCGATGTGGATGTATATGGTTGTTGTAACTTCTAACTATTTGCCAAGTATAAAAACTATATTTAAATCTCTTGAATTAACACTATATAACTGAAAATAACAAATTGAAAGGAAGACATAATCTATTTATATTCACACTATATATCCATCCACTTGTCTGATATACTATGCAGCTAGATATTTAAACATAATATACATATATAATTTGTAGTATAATCTCAGCCTTTATAAATTTGAGCAAACATATATATATTTTGGTGGAATTAATGTGGCAACCTTCTGCCGACAGACATGGTTACGCACAAAACAACATTTATAAAAGTCAAATAAATCTTTATTTTAAACCAAATGGCTTGATATTTATTTTGTAAGCAACACAATAGTCTAGTTTTTCATATATTGTATAAGCAACTATGTATATTGTCTATCTGTGTACATATTTGTTCCTATCAATAAATCATTTTAGACTTTTCTTGGTGCTCTAGTTTGTAAAGATAAGATTTCTTTTATTTTTTTTCATGCAAGTTGCTACTCCTAGTTGCTCACTTTAACCCTACAGAGATGTATTCATACATTTACATATATGTATATATGTAGATGAGGTCTACTATATTATATATAATATATATATTTGTTATGTGTATATGTATATAGAATAACTTTAAGTCTTATAAAATGTTGACATGATGATAACGCTGGTCCTGATGACATTCCAAGCTGACTATTACACGAATACGTAATGTTTGTTTTTTGTACATGTAGATTGATTTTTTGCAATATCGATTACGTAATCTTTTTGTGTACGTAAACCATAAAAGATAGTAAACTTATGAGTCCACTGTAATGCTAAATGATGTGATATATAAAAAATTAATCATGAATGGCATATAGTTAAAATTTAAACGAATCGGTCCACTAAGAGCTAGATAGCATAATAATTATTATAACATGTTAACCCAAAAGACCCGAAGACTATTAGCTTACGTGCATCGAGGTCAACGAAGTCAATAGAATTGCCCAATACAATCTCCAAATATATTTGTCCACCGATACAACTATAACAAATATTCGTTATATTTATCGTATTTGTTAGTTGATGAATAATTAAATACCGAGTACTTGACAATCTTAGTTACGTAATTTTGTCAATTCGAAATTAAATTACATGTATCGTGTAGATAAAGATAAACCAGCAGTACACCTCGGCTTAGTTATAGTCCATTTGAAAACCAACACGAGAATACAATTTATGTAACGTAACGTAGAAAGTTCAAATCACGTGAAAGATTTGAAATCGAAGACCATATCAATTTGGTTGTAGTAATTAATAGATGTAATTCTTATTTCATTTATATATGAGAGGAAAATCCATATATTGATATTTTTATATAGACGTTTGAATTATTCAAAGAGCGTGGACAAATTGAATATACAATATATTTGAGCTCCTCAATAACGAACATTTGGAACTCCGTAATATCATATCAACTGATTATACAATTCAGGTGTGGTAATTTTTATTTCATGGAGTGTGAAAATGTGGCCTAACTTAAGATTATGAGAAAGCGTCTTCGTAAAGTTGATTATATCATTAACAACGTGATGATTTTCGGAGGAGAGTAAATTAATATTTAAGATTTAGTGGTTTTAAAAGATATATATATATGGACACAGTTTTTCTTTCTCGGGTCTAATTCTTTAAGTTTTTCTTTTTGCTAAAAAGTTTAATTCTATAAGTTTGAAAACCCGAATACGAAATATGAATTAAGCTTGAAAAATATGTATGAAAGACTTAGTGATAAAAAATTTTGACAAAAGAAAAGATTGAATGATAATGGCAATAAAAATAAACGATAGAACTAAGAGGGAGTAATAACTCTGGGAGTTCTAAAATATATATATATATATATATATATATATTAATATTTAATTTTACGAGAAATTTAATCTAAATTATTTTTGCATAGAATTTTTAGATTAAGTTTTTCGTAAGTTAAAATCATATAATTAAATATTAATATTAATATATTTATATACATATATGTATTTTATATGTATTTCAAGAACCTCATAACTAGAATTTCTATTAGGGATGCTATAAAAATCCTTTGTAAGTTTGTATAATTCTTTTGTTATGTGCTCACTTTATATTTATAAAATTTAGATAAACCACAACAAAAGCAAATAAATGTGGACTTGGCTCGAATTCAAATTATATATATATATATATTATTTTTCTAAAATAATCAATGAAATGCATGTTCCATCACGTAACATGTGAACACTTTGAAACAGATTGCTAAGATCTGATAACAGTGATTCAAAACCTAAGTCGATGACATTGGTTTTCTCCCGAACTAAACATCATATATTTTGTTCGAGCAAACAATTCTAAAGCAGATTTATTAACTAAAACTGCTAATTTTTCCCTAAAAAATTATGTTTTGTTGATTGTTTTATCCTGATTTAGTTAACTGGTTCACTTTAAATTTGAATAGTGGAATATCCGTGTTTGATGCAAATTTTTGTTTACATAATCAAAAAATTACACATAAGGTGAAAGAGGAATAAAAGCATATATAGAAATAAGATTATTAAGGATAAGGAATAGAAGCCTAGTGTCCAAATCACGGCCCGTAACACGGGACCTGCATGGAATAAGGCTCCAGTGTCAACTATTCAACATTTTTCAATTTGCCACCGTCAAATATTCCAATTTCAAATGGGAAAATTAAATTTAAAAGAAAATAATCAAACTAATAGAAGAAGAAGAAGTGTGAATGGTACTTCACAGAGAGAAAATGCATTGTTAGCTAACTTAGCTTACAAGTCAAAGCTTTAAAAGAATAAAACTTTACAAGCCAGTCGAGAGAAATAATGAAATGAAATCATTAATACATTCACGTTACACTAAACAAACATGTATCAAGCTGGTACTTGAGATAAAAAAACTCAATACGGTATCTGCAGTTCGATTCTTTTTGGCTAATTAAAATTTAGTGTTCTCCAAAACTTATAAAATAGTCGGTTGGTGGCAGCTACCGGACACTATGAAAAATAAAAGAAAAAATGTATTGAGATGAGTATATAACACCGAGATAAGTATGAAAAGTCTCGGGGTCGTACGACTAGTTAAGTTTATACAAAAGTCAAAATGTTTAACTAAAAACAACAAAAAACATGTAAGAGAATTAATAATGAAAAAAAAAAAGGTTTGTCACTTATAATCATCTCACGGGGTCAGTTGACAAACTTTGCAGCTTATTCACTCTCTTTTACGTTTTTTCTTTTTGCTGATTTTTAAATGTTGTTTCGCAGCTCATCTTCTTTGTCAATATAATAGTATTTTAATAGACATTTTCTCATTCGTTATTTAAGGCTTTTTTATTGCTTACAAACTTCGATTTAAAAGACTGATAGCTTAGTTTTATATTTTGTTAAAAAGAAGGTTCTTCTATTGTTTCATGGACCAATTTTTTTTGGTCAAGTTTCAAGGACCAACATAATGTAATTTTTTTTAATTTCCAGCCGTAGAATGTTGCTGAATAATATCAAGATTCTCGTAAAGTGAAATCTCAGTGTGTCTCTATCTCTTGGCACAATATATCCCGCAAAGATTTTGGCATGACAAATTCAAAATTATCATGATCAGTAGCCTATTTACAAATCAGACATCAAAAAAAGTTCAAGGAGAAACATATATCATCAATTCTTCACCAATTTACCAAACTCTTTAGAACTAGAAAAGTGTCATCTCATGTTTCACTGTTTTTAAATAAACTTTTACGTATTGGTTCGGCTCTGACCCATGAAAAGAAAACTACCAGTTAGAATTTGCATTGTTAAGAGTCTTGCTTTTAAGCACCTATGAGTCTCGCTTGGTTAGCTTGTTTTGAATCTCAAACTTTTTGTTGTTGTTCATCAGATTCCCACTTGAGCAGTTTTAATGATTTTTCATTTGATTGATTCTTTGAATCTCTTGTTATACTAATCTCACGTTAAATACTTTTCTTTGATAGGTTTCAAACACACCAATACTTCTTTAGGTCCTCTTAAGTTGTTTTTGACTTTGGTTGGTGGTTCGAGAAGGCTGATTCACTTACAAGACTGCTTTACTTACAGTTCTCTCAAGCTTTGGTTAGTGATGTTGGGTTTGTGAAAGCCCATGTCCAACTCTTTATTATCCGATTAATATGATATTGTCCACTTTGGGCCTATTAGGAAAACCCGCATGGATTTACTTTTGGATTTCTTCCCAAAAGGCCTCGTACTAATTAGAGTTTGATTTCTCTTTATATATTAGACACTTCTTGTCTAAACTTCTAATGTGGGACTTTGTTTGATATCTCACATTTTCCCTCTCAAATTAAGGACCACACTCATCTCGTGTATTTATCCTTTAGCGAATCATCTTGGCACCATCTTGTACCGATAATCGCAGGGTTTCCTTTGAGAATCTTTCTCCCACAACATCACAGGTTCCATCATCTTCTGACTAGTTTCTGCCACAGACATCATCTTCCGACTTGAAGGGTCCCATTCCTACTCGAATGGTATTTTGATCTTCTTGCAAATTTTCGTCAAACCGCTCTGATACCAATTGTTGGGTTTGTGAAAGCCTATGTCCAACTCTCTATTGTCTGATTTGTACGATATTGTCCACTTTGGGCCTACTAGGCAAACCCGCATGGATTTACTTTTGGATTCCTTCCCAAAAGGCCTCGTACTAATTAGAGTTTGACTTCTCTTTATATATTAGACACTTCTTGTCTAAACTTCCAATATGGGACTTTGTTTGATATCTCACAAGTGATTCCTTGGTTTATTTACGATCCTCTCAAACTTTGGTTGGTGGTTTGGTTTCTACGATATTGATGTGATGTGAAAATTTTGCTTGATATTGATTCCAGTATATGTATTAGGACCAGTATAAACTTTGTCGAAATATGATGCTTTTTGTTAGAGGAACCTTCATTGATGTTAGAAAAAATCATCAAAATTATTGTACTTATCTTGCTTTGTTTTTGTTATTGAAACTTTGATCAATTTGATTATGTCTGCAACTTCTGAGCTGGATTTGTAGGAACAACCATATGCTTCAGAGTCCAATGTACATTGTATTATTCATTTGCTTTATGCTTCAGAGTTCAATGTACATATGTTGAAAAAACATGTTTGAGGTTGTGTTCGTTTGTTTTTATATTCGAGTAGAATTTATCCATTGATTTTGAGATTTCTTATTGTTAATAGTTGAAGTCATATACTTATGTGTTACATATTATTTCTTCTGTGTTTTGATTCTTGGACTTGTAACTTAGCTTGAACTGTTAATTGATTTATAAGTTGGATAATATATGCTTTAGTAACCCTAAAGATATATGCTTATGTGTACTTAAGTTCAATGATTCATATGTAATGGTATTTAGCTTAAATTTTGTTGAACAAGAGTATGATCACAAAGCAGATCATAATATGATCAGTGAGATCATTATTTACCTTGATAAGCTTTTTAAATTTATTGATTATGAGAAGGTTAAGGCTAGGGACAAGTACTTAATCCAAAATGCCAACATATATGTAAGCAAACAGCTGGAGCTCAAGTTTATGAAATATTTGAGGAAGAAAGAGAAAAAAAAAATTGTTAGTAGACTTCAAGAGTCGAATATCTTTTATAACATATATGTGATCAACTCCTACCATTATGATGAGATATATCTTTTTAACAATACTCAATATTAATGATAACTTCAAATTGAACAACAAGTTATTAACATTTTGTGAACTGAAACCTCCACATAATGTGAAGAAGTAACTAATAAACTTCTTACTTGTTTGAAGGAGTGGGAATTAGAGAAAAAAAAAAGTTTTTTCTATATCTTTGGATAATGCGACTTATAATGATAGTATACAGAAGAAATTTAAGCATCAACTTCAAATGATCAATGGAAATGGGTTGTTGTGTGAAGAGAGTTTGATGTTGTGCACAAATTTTGAATCTCGTAGTGAAAAATGGTTAAAGCTAGTTGCTGGTATTCTGAAAAATATTCGAGAGTGTTAAGTTTGTCAAAGCATTTGGATCAACGATTGAATCATTTGTAGCATATATTAAAATTACAAGGATTAACAGTAAAACAAGATTGTCTCTAGATGTGCCAACAAGATGAAATTCAATTTATTATATGCTTGCGAGAGCTTTGAAGTTTCGTGATGTATTTGCTAGTTTGAAAGAATGTGATAGGAGTTATAAATCAGTGTCTTTTTCTCGGGTGTTAGACATCCCACAACTAATGCAGATTTTCTACAAGTGTGGAAAATTGAGAAGTTATTGACGAAATATGTTAGTTGTGATGAATACATGCAGTGAAACATATATCTAAGAAAATGAAAATTAAGTTTTCTAAATATTGGGATGAATATAGTCTCATTCTACATATAATGATTGTTTTAAATCTATGATTAAAGCTGCAAATACTTAGAGTAACTTATGACAAAGTGGATCCAAGAATTGCTGCGAAAAATTAATTTGTTAAGAAGAATTTGAAAATGCTTTATGAAGAGTATGAGACCAAGTTTAGGAGTTCTTCTTCAACCTCTTCAGTAATACCAACTCCACATGAGCTTCTTATTGAATCACCATTAGAAGATAATCCGAATGATGTAAGTCTTTTTAGTTTATAAATTCATATCATAATTATATTTATTTATCTAATGTAGTGTTTGTTTAATACATTTACATGGGACTTGTTTGAACCTGAGCCGAGCATCCAACCTAGTCATGAAAATAAAAGGACGAATTTGGAGATTTATTTAAAGAAATCCACGCGAGATTCGAGATTTTTTACCAACAGAGAGGTTTTAAATTATTGAAAAGATCAAGGATGATGTTTTGTGATTTAGCATCCTTCACATGTGATTTACTCAGCATTCCAATCACTATGTGGCATTATAATTATTAGAGGATGGGTGATAAGTCTTCACAGAAACGACCTTTTTCTAAAAAATGTCCAAACATTGTTTTATATTCGAATTGGTTAAGAAGTTTTTTTTTTGAATTTGAATGTAACTTATTAGTTTTGATATTGTAATTACTTATTTCACATATAAACTTTATATATCTACAAATTATATTTTATGATTATAGGTAATGTTGAAAATTACTTTGATGAAGACAAAGAACCACATCAAGTAGTTCTGGAATATGAGTTTTTATGATTTTGTTGTTTTAAAGAGTTTGATTGTATTTGGTTCGTAATCATGTGTTAAATTGATGATGTTAAGATGTAAGTTGTATTACAGATGATGATGTTGATGATTTTGTTTTTGACTTTTTGTTTAGTCTTTCATGTGTTCTTTTTTATATAGTCTTCCATGTATTCTTCTTTTTATAAAAAGATGTAATGTTTTTCTTTAAAATGATTGTATGTGTACACGTAGCAGCCATAAGAATTAATGAGTCATTCACCAAACTCTTCAAACATTGGAGATCTATTTTTTAGAAGGCTCCCTCGATCTTTATGTGATGATCTATATGCATTCTGACCCAACTGAATCTTTTGCATCAAACTTTTAAAAAGTTATTAATGTTAAAGAACTTGTTTGTTACTTTTTATAAAAATAAATTTGCAAATTAAAAATTAATCAACTTGTGTAAAAGCATAATTAAATATTCAATATATAAATAGTTATTATAAATTTAGTTTAAAACCATAAATTTTTTACTAAAATCCCACAATTACTTTTAAAAGAAAATAAAGATAGGATATCCGCATGTAACTTTAAAGATTAAAGGTTTTTACCGGGTTACCCTAATGATATTAAGTTTTTTGGAGTTGTTTTTGGGTTACACTATTGATATTGCATTTTTTTGGATTTTTGAGTTTATGATATTTTTTGGACAGATTCAGTTCTGGTTCAGATCAGGGTAAGATTATTTTACCCATGACAACATCTCTAATGAAGACATAAGGTTAATCCATATATGTTGGTATTCATTAATCTCAAAAAGAAAAGACAGGAACAAACAATGTGGAGTATGATAAATACACACAAACACAAGGGAGAGAGTAAGAATGTTTTTTGTCTATCAATTAATAGTAATATATCATACATATCATATCTAAGAAAACCCAAAAAAATGAAATTACAGTGAAGCAAGATCTTACTTACTCTTGATGCAATGCCCTTCTTCAATGTTTATTTTGAGGAGTAATGCTTTGTATACTAATTACACAGAAAAACCTCTAATCCTCAAATCTCATCTCTTTAGTCTTTCTCCAAGTCAAATCTCTTTCTCGGCTATTGCGAGTTCAAGGGAAGTGTAGGCATTCCTTTAGCATGTTGGCTCTCCATTTCCAGTAGCATTAACGACTTCTGCCTCTGGTATCTGTTTCTCTTTGCTGCAAGTGCTGCACAACACATAGAGAGAGAGACATCAAGATTCAACAATGTGTTTGATGTTGTTCAAATTATGAGGATTTTTTTCCACTCACATGTTAGATCAGTAGGAGGTGCAAAGTCGTAATCATGTCGTCCTCTCCAGATGCAGCACAAGTAAATGACCAAGAGCACCAGAACGAGTACCACCACACAAGATACAGCTATGGCTATTTTACCACCTTTGGATAAGTGGCCATTCTCCCATAACAGCGGACACGAGGGAAGAGAGGGAACCCCACATAGTCCTTTGTTTCCAGAGAGACTGCAAGAAGATGGAGAATTTTATTCAGCTGAGTCTCATGATTGTGTGGTAATAAGAACAATGCAATTGATAATGATAAATTTAGAACATACTCGATACTTCCACCATGAACACCAACTGAATAAACCTCCTCTGGTACCTTTCCTTGCAACTCGTTGCCATTCAAAAGCCTAACAACACATCATAAGATAAATCAATCAGTCATAGTTTGTTTTAGCGTCAATAAATTTAGTTCTCACTAAAATCTTGTTGACATTCAATAAACAGCTTCTTACACGAGCTTTAAGCTTGAAGTGGAAAGACTTTCAGGTATAGGTCCCGTGAGCTGATTGTTTGATAAGTCACTGCAACCCACATATGCAAACAAATGAGCACAAATATACTGTTTCAGAGACATTCTCACACTCCAGTACCATCGTTTGGTTGTCATCTTTAATGCATATACTATCTCTACAATTTGAAGCAGTAGCAAAAGGTAGAAAGATTCCCATCTACAATAAAATTTGGCAAACTGATGATGAACTGAGGTGTGTTAACTTACAGACTCACAAGGGATTTATGACCAAGACCTGAAGGTAGTGGACCAGTTAAGGAATTTGAACTCAAGTTCCTGGAATCAGAACAAAAAAAGGAATATTCATAAATACGAGATAATAGAGTGAAACTTCATATCTCTACCACTATGCATACACAGCATGGATTCAACAGCATTATAATGGTTGAGCTAAGAACTCTGAGATAGATAAACAACCAAGTTAATAGTTGATACTTACAGGCTATTCAAATTCGTCAGGAGGCTAATCTGTTCACTGATGAATCCTTTCAATCCTTGGCTTCCCAGGTCTCTGAAACATGTCAGAAAACAAGTATATCAGGTAATTTCTTTGCTCTATCCCAGCTAATCAAAGACAATCTAATTTTCACAATGACACTCACATTTGGAATATAACAAGAGCAGATCCTTGTGGGTTTGGTCGGCATTGGACTCCTTCCCAAGCGTCCCAGCTAGTAGGAGCACAAGGATCACCATTCCAACCCATCCTATCAGGAACACGCAGTGAATCCTTCAATGCTTTCATTGCAGCCACTGTAAAACAAACACAACATTTTAGCTTTAGCACTGAATGTTCCAAGTCAAATCAAGAAACACATAATGGAATGTAAACAGTAAGTGTCCTTACTCTGTTCAGGCACCGTGGCCATATCAGCAGGAACAATGGCGTAAGTCTCTAGCCCGCTGATGATCGGTGCTCCAGTAATAGGCGAGAGCTTCACCGTCAAAGTAGTACTGCTCAGATTCTTGACGGTATAGTTCAAACTAAAAGCTGCAAATCCACCAACCTCGTTGAACACATCAACTCTTCTCACTTTCTCCTCGTTCACCACAAGATCAAACACTCTCTCACCAGCTTTCTTCACCGTCGAATCAATCTCCGAGAAGTGGAACCAGAGCAAGTAATCAAGCTTCGCATCAACCTCCAGCTCATAAACAAGCGGTCCACCTCCGGACACCGTCACCGCCGTCTGATAAAGCTTAACCGGAAAATAATTCGGCGGCTGATCCACTCCCTTGATCTTCTCCACCGTGGACAACGACCTCGCCACCGAGTTAGACGCATCAGAGCGAAAATCCTCGTCAGATTGCCACGACCGACCGAAACTATCTGTGTCGTTAGTGAAACCAGGTCCCCACTGGTCCGAACCGCAAGTGAGTCTCCCGTAATTAACCAACAAAACATTCTTACCAGTCCCGTCGGCGTCGTAAGAAGACGGATCCACTTGCAAGACCTCGAGGGAGCCTACGATGGGAGGATCAGTAGCGATGCTGTAGAAGCACAAATCAAGCTCGCCGTCTCCGATGAAAGCGAACAGATCGGAGTAAGAGCCGTCGCGGAGGAGATTCTCAGGCCAAGGAGATCTCCAGGAGAAGACGAGCGTGCCTTCGACGGAGACGTCGAAGGACGGGGAGTGAGATTTGCCGTCGTAGTTGTCGTAGACTGTGAAGGTTCTGATGTAGTAACGACCGGTGGGGAGGGGGAGGACGTAGCAGTTTTTCTTGCCGAAGGAGAGAGGGAAGTAGCGGACGGTCTTCTCGGCGATGAGGTGGAAACGGAGAGGCTCGGAGACGACGGCGGTGGATCCGCCGGAGTAGAACTGGTCGGGGAGCCAGGTTCGGTTGAAGACGTCGGTGGAGGATTCGGGGCTTCCACAGTCAATGAAGAAAGAAGTATCTGCAAAAGAGAGAAACAGGAGTTCAGTTAATCGTTATCAGATCTAAGACGGAGAGGAGATAGAGAGAGAGAGGAAGGTACTGAAAGGAGAGGAGAGAGAAAGAGGAAGGAGGAGGAAGAGGGAGGAGAGAGAGAGGAAGAAGGAGGAGGGAGACAAGGGCATTGTTGGAATTTGGATTTTTTTTTGAGAGAGTAGTGGAGAGAGTAAAGGGGGAAGAAGCATGTATGGCGTCTCACTGTGTTGCTTGCTACATACAAAAAAACATAAACAAAGAGATGATAGGCGAGATTAGCGGGTGAGGAGTGAGTTGAGAGTTCGGTCATTAAAAGACATATTCACAACACTTGTTAGCTGACTTTATTTATTTTCATCTTTTCCCTCCTATATTTACGCGTCGCTTTTTGCTATTTTTTTTCTCTTTTTAGTATTCGGTTTTGACTTACTTTATTTGAATAAACCTGATTACCCACTTGTTTTATTTCTCTCCTCGTAATAATGCAACTGAATATTACTTCTTCTATATAAAAAAATATTTCGTTATTTTTATTTTATACAAAAATATTATTTAAAATTTTTAATTAAATTTATATTTATTTTGATATTATTGTTAATTGCTAACTCTTTAAAATTTATTAGCTCAAAACTATTGGTTACATAAATATAATTATTAAAAATATAAATGAATTTTAGTCATTTATTATATTATTCTCTGTTTTTTTATACAACAGAAATTATATTTTTGGTATCTAAAAATAAAATTTAGTTCTTAATTTTGTATTTAAAATTAACATTTTAGGTTTCTGATAATTAATATATTCAAATTAAATATTAATTGAAATTTATAGTTATGAATGATACAATTTTACAGAAACCGAATAAAACTAAAAAAAGAGCTAAAAATAATATATATATATATATATATATATATATATATTCAATTTTTATGAATACGTGTGCAACTTTTTAAATAGTGGGAGAGTAATTGTTTTTCAGAATGGAAGGACACACAGAATACGAGTAGGCAGATAATGAAAGAGGGAGTGACTCGCGGGAAGAGCTAAATAAGATAAAAGAAGAGTCACGTCAGTGAATGAATCAACTTTTTTACCTGTTACCGTGACGTGGCCACCATGCGCAACCAGCCAAATATTCACCATCCTTACCTAAAATTCACCGTCAGTCTACTAAACCCCGACCAAATATATTAACCTTTTTTAATTAATTTCAGTACACGCCAGATTAGTTCTGAATCTTGTGTTTTATTTGGTGACCAAGTCTTAACGAAAATTAAATTAAACTCTCTTTTTTTTTTCTTTCTGATGGAGAGATATTTAAGTTGAGTTTTGTGAACATGCTGCCCACTTTGTTATAATCAGTTCCGTTATACTTTAATCAATTGCTTGATTACTAAGTATACGATTTTACAATGAAAATTTGAAGGAAAAAGGAGTAACGTGGTTAGTGGTTTGAAGAGTGACTGTGTCAGCTTCAGAGGACGGTGTATTATTAAATACTCTCAAGTCTGAATCCGTGACTCCATCTCCTTGTCGTTTCCTTCACAGTACTTCTACAATATAAGACAAGAGACAAAACCCGGTCTTATAACTCACCAACTCCCGGTTTTCTATTTTGATTATTATTGATGTTATGCTGTATAATTTAATGGGCTTAAAGCCCAGCCCACTAATTTAACAAAAATTAAAAAAACAAGAATGCAGGCTGTGGGGTTCGAACCCACGCGCACTTATGTGCAGAAGAACTTAAGTCTTCCCCCTTAACCACTCGGGCAAACCTGCTGCTTGTGAATTTATATATGATAATGATGAGAAAAGTGCTTGATTCAGCTATTTGGCTCTAAGGGGAAAGCTTGTGGAAACAATCACCCATGCAATGGATCAGATAAGATTAATCAAGTTGGACAAAGGTGGTAGTATGTGTATTCAAAGGTGTTAGTTTTGGTGATGGTTTCGCAGAGATACCAAATCCAGTGAGAAAGAGTTACCGAGTGAAGTTCTGGACACAACTCCAAAGAGATTAAAGATGGAGGTTTTGGACTCATTAAAATTCCCATAAGCATCAATTTACGTAAGGACACTGCAAGTTAAATCGGGAGACACGTTCCAAAGTAGTTGGTCTAAATCCGAAAAAAAAAAAAACAAAGCAGAGTTTCAAATATCATACAGTCACAGAAGTGTGGCACCGTTTTGCAACCAAAAAAATTATCATTGAGTTCCAATAGTCTTCGATCTCGTGGGAGTTCTGCTACATCAGTCAGTCTTTCCAGTGCCCCAAGCGAGAAAGCTCTCCTGTGATCCAAATTCCTGAACAGTAAAAAAAAAACAATGTAGCTTTTCTTTTTTGGCCAGATTGCATCAAAAAGGTTTTAAGAGATTAAAGTTTTACCAGCTGGCTCAGACGAAACTCGGGTGGAGTATCAAGGTCTATGTTGGAGGGATCAAGAACGAGTTTCTGACAATCCTCCAGATCCCTTTTGAAGTCTTCTGTTCCTCCTAAGTGTGCGTAATCACCAAAACATGGCTGCTTGTTCCTTGGCCCTCCATTGTTTGTGTTCTCATCTCTGTCCTGCAAGAGATCATCGCAAAGAGACAAGGCTTCCACAAGCTGTTGCGAGTCCAAGATGAACTGAGATCCACCACTGTCCAACCAATTCGGATCTTCCTCAGCTTGGTTTTCATCTTCTTTACCTTTCTCTCTGTCATCTTGATCCTTCCCATCTTCCTTCTCATTCTCTTTCTCTTCTTCATCATATACCATTATTTCATTTTCTCGGTTTTCAATCCCGGTCTCAGGTGCAGCAGGCTCATCCTCGGTGCTTGTTCTTTCATGATCACGTTGAACTCCCTGAACCTCATCTTCCATATACACTGCCTCGGATAACTTTGGGAAACAAATGAAGAAGTGTCAGTTAGTTAGTGAACTGTCAGCACAGCTACAATTTAGCACAAACCACACATCTAGACTAACACAGGAGCGTATCAAAAGAAAGCAGAACAATAAGAAACTTTTACCTCAGCAAGAGAAACCTCAGGGGCAGCTACATAGTCATGGGGAATAGCATAGTCATCTACAAAGTGAGAATCAGAGCAAAGTCGAACAGCTTGTGGAGGCTCGGGTGTAAACAGTCTAGGAGTGACAGGATCCGCTTTGGGAGTGGTTGCAGCAAAGATATCTTCAGAGACTTCCTGTTCAGCTTTATCACCACCTTGCTTGAGTACTGCTAGCTGCTGTGGCTGCTGGTAGAATATCTTGGAAACAACGTAGTCACCTTCTTTCTCATCTTCATCTGTCCCCAAATGGTATTGGTGCATCACCCAGTTTGTTTTCACAGCTTTCCCACCATAGAGAACCATTATCTTCTTGCAACCTCTTTGAACACCATCCAACACAACCGGTTTAGTTCTTCCTGTTTTATGCCAGCGCACATCCTCATCGTCGTGAATCTTTCTACGCTTTCGAGTTCCTGTACTGTAAGCTTTGATTGCTCTATGGAAGAAGTGGGACACAGTCCCATCGTGCTTAACACCTACAACATTTCAAACCTGACTTAAGATAAAACTTGGCAGAACTCGTGTGATCACTAAGATGACTAACCTGGTAAGTTCTTAGGATGTGTGTAACAGATACCATCATCTTGATTGACAGTTGGGATGAACTCATCAATGAAAGGGTGGGAGGTTAAACCCAACAAGCCAGATTTAGCAAGTAAATGCCATATGATCTCTGGATCAGATGGATCAAATTTGACACCTCGTGGCAAGCCTGGCCAGTCATCAGCTTCCTGGGAAATGTAACAAAACTTGTGATGACATAGACACCGAGAAATGTAAGATCAGGAGAACAAACCGTACATCGTTGTTGTCAATGAGGTGACTACAGTTTGGACAGTGTCTTGTAGGATTGCTGTTCCACACCACTTGGTGAGTGTCAGAATGAGCCGATGCACTCTTTATTTTAGTAGCGATTCGGTTACTATCAACCAGCCACGATCGTCTGCAAATCAAGACAGTAAGTTCACAGCCACATTGGGCAAAGATGTAAGACAAAAACACATAGGCTGTAATGAAAGAGCTGAAAAAGAAGTTAACTTATGGAGACAGTACCATTTCCAAATACAGGTTAAAGAAGAAGACATAAAAAACATGAGTCTCATCCACCAAACCATGAAAATATAATTGGAGAAAGTACAAAGGCCTAGATTTGAGATACATGTGACATCATATTGTGGATACTTATTAGCTGTATTAAAAAAAAAGTAATGTTTTTTTTATACAACACAACTCTTTCGCTGCTAAACTTGCATAAAATTAAAAATCACAGAGCTCTCACTTAAAACGAAAACAAAAGTATCAAACTTTTTTTCCGATTGAAATTGAATGTAATCGTAGTTAGGAAAACTCAAAAGTCGATGACATAGAAGAGTCCCAGAGCCAAAAAAAAAAAGAGAGAAGGAAGTAGTTACCCAGCCATGAAGAGAAGAAGAACCCTAGACAAGTCTCTCACCACGTTTGTTTTTAATAAGTTTGATAGTATATTTGTGTCTGTCTACATTGAAGTTTCCTCGAATATCGATTAACTCGACTCCGCTTTAATACTACTCTTTGCTTTTTCTTTTCTTTTCTTATTTTTGGTTTGCGAAGAGGGAAACAAATATACTAGATTTTAAGCAAATAAAATCCCGGAAATAACTGGCTGGTGGAGATATAGAGAGAGATGTTTTTTTTTACTGGGTGAGACGACGACTTTGAGTTGACTTTGGATTGTAACAAAGCCCTAGTCGTCTAGATCAACGGTTGTCATATCTTCAGTGGGTCTTCTAATAATGTTTCTGTTTTAATGGGGGCAGGTGGGTGACTAATGATGATGATGGGGTTAATACATGTTTAAATTTCATTTCAAACTAATTAATGGTGATATAATATCCTTTTTATCGACACAAGGTGGTGGACCTTACATAGATTACAATCATCCAAACAAAACCAAACCAAAAACAAAGCATTCAGCTTTCCATTTGCTTTTCACATTTTAATAGGAAAACTATACTTTTATATAGTGGAAGTTGCTGCATTCACCCAGTACAAAACTTTGCATCGTTAGATTCCAAACCAATAACTTAATTTAAACAAGACCAAAGCCAGGATCAAATTCAATTTTCCACACACGTAAAAAGATCGTCACTAATGTAATGAGTCGACTTTATTCTTTTCATTACGTAACTTTCAAACGATTCAAGCGCAGCTGCTAAATTACATCTTCCTTACAGAAACTGTTGAAGTCTTGGACTTGCTTGCTGATGCTGGGTTTTTAGACAATGATGAAGCTTTGAACCCTCCGCTCAACAGACTCGACGCTGACGCTGCACATATTTTCCTCCTCTTAGCTTCTAGCTCCAGTCTTTTCTTGCTTGATGATGACATCGAGTAAGATGACTCTGGAAATATGGAAGATGCATGGATCAGAGCTCGTTTATCCTTTCGGTTCTTATCAAACTTGGTCTTGAACTTCACGTTCGATGCAGCTGCAATATCTTCTTCGCTTTTCGGAAGAAGTCTTATCCCCAAGCCTAGCTTCCTTGAAGCAGTCTCTTCTTCAGCTACACGTTTCCTGTGTCCCTGGAGAAGGAGAAAAAGTTAGAAAAGTAAGAATCAACACACGAGGAGACAAAAATAATTGCAAAATTTGTAGATTACCCTAATTTGTGCGCGTAGAGCTTTGTTTAGGGAGTAGTCATCTGCATGTCTTGCGTCTGAGACTCGCTGGAGACGGACCAAAAGCGGTTCTGCTGCTTTCTTCTTCTGCAAATCAACTTCCTGGTGCTCTAAACGATAAAACGGGTCTGCAAGCTTTCCCTTCTCTGCACAAGATTTTAAAAACATACCAAGAATGAGCAAGCACAACAAATATAGAAGAATGAAAAGCCAAACATGTATAGATATTCTAAATGCAAACTTGTAAAACGAAGGTAGAAACCAACCTTCCTCAGCAGTGAGCTCCATGGTTTCTGCGTCTTCTACGTCATATTCTTCAACCTTCTTCTGGGCACCACTAGTAATTACATACTCGCAGTTCTGAGGATCTGTCTGAATAACTATCTCTTGTTTGCAGCACGGTGCTTTCATCGCAAAGCTCCATATCTGACCATATGATACAATACAAACTTAGCCATAGTTCCATAAGCAAGCAGAAGGAGAATAAACAATGCAGTGCACATGTTCATACCTTTGTCGAATAATAGTTCCCAACTTGCTTCTTCTCTGCATTAAACCGAACACCCTTGGCAATCATAGAATTGCAGCCACCACACCATATATTATAGGGCATCTCGAACCTAAAAATATAAAACAAAACCACGTATGAACATTTCAACCAAAGAGCACCCAACAAAAAGAAAAGCTTGTGACACATATGCCAACAACTCAAGCCTAATACACACTTTTGATGCTCTATATTTTCCTCATCTTCATTGGGGAACTAAGCAGTCACTGGAATGAACATAACACAGTATTTGATTATACCTTATGATCAAAATCCCTTCGCCTATTTTCTTGGCCCTCTCTCTGAGAGGATGCTGTCCTTGAAACTTGTTCAAGGAACCTTGATCCGGTGTCCATTCCGGGGGATAGTAAAAGTTGTCTGCTCTGGCAGCTGAAAGAGTCGACTGCAAAAAAAAAATTAAAAATTTGAGTTTATAATGTACATACAAGATTGACACATGAATCTAAGCCAAGAATGGCATCAATACAAAAACCTCAAATTTATCTATACGCTAATCTTTTGATGATACAATCAATTAACGAATACACGAACGAACCCTAAACCAAATCTCAGCACCGAAGACCCTAAATCTCCAAATCAATAGAAACTAATTACTCAAAAAAAAAAAGCAACCTAAGGGTTTCGGAGATCAATTTCAATCTACCAAAACTCGAAAGGGAGAGAAGAGAAATCAAACGATGAATATACATAGAAATTATTTGAAAGATTGATTGAGAAAACAGAAGAGTACGTACCATCTTCTTCTATACAGATTGATCAGATCCTTCTTCCTGAATGCGTAATTTTTTTTTTTCAATCGCAAATCTCTTTGGGTCTGCTAGGCTATGAGTTTAGTTGATTGAAGAGCTATAATATTATTTTCCACAATACATATAGCGAAATCTTATTTTAGCTCCTGAAAACGTCGCCGTATCAGTGTTGCTTACACGCGTAAAATTTAATTTGGTTGAACCGATCATATCCAACTCAAAACCATATTGCAAATCAATTTTGAAATTCGGACCGTAATTGTATTTTTTATATATTATCTTCAGTTAATGTCAAAATTTTGGGAAATTAGGCTACATAACTTTTTGGTTGGGTGGGTGGTTGGTGGGTGTGAAGTGTGAAACTATGTTGATATCTTTCTTCACAATAAAAAGGCAAAAAAAAAAATCATCTGTTTATTAGAAGTTTTGTTCTTTAAAGGTTTTAGTGGGGAACTTACCTACAAAGTGATGGGTTTTCAAACACAAAAGACACTAAGAATCCACTATGTATATGGTTCTACAAGCTCACTCACCACATAAATCAAACTCAGTTATAACATACTGGAGAAAATTATTTTGTAGACACGATTTTGGTGAAGATGATTTCGGCGAAGACAGTTTAAGACGATAAACAACAATCTCGCTAAATAGTTGACGAAGAGAGAAAGTTGTGTGTTAAGAATAGAGAAAGTTGTGACGACGATTTTCGTAGAAACGCTTACGAACAAAGTTTTTTATACCATCAGAATTCTCACGGCGGTTGATATTCTTCTCTCTTTTGATCACAAAAATTAATGACGTGTACATAATGAGTGACGTGAATTTGTTAATTAAAAACAATCTCAGTTAAAAATAAATAAATAAAGGCATTTATTGTAATTTACTAGAGATTCATAAACATTCTTATAATTTTCAAAAGATTTATATTATTCAGTAATATAACAATTTTTCTATGCGATTCTAACCTTTTTTTAAAAAAAAATTAAATTTCTTATTTTTTCTGCATTAAACCAAAACATTATTTACTATGAAACAGAAAGAGTATGTGTTTTAGGCTCAGCTAATAGTTACGAACCAATCCAATCCAATTGCACGGCTGGTGTTCGTGTTGCTTGAGTGCATGCACCACTTTTGAAGTCCTTGGAACTTGAGCTATTGAGCAATTGTTGTCGGTTTGAGAGGGGGAATTGTAATTGTAACTCCATCATCAATCGGGAGAGAAGGATTGTCGGATTCCTTGAAGTGACGGTTGAAGTAATTTATCAGCCACCAACGGTTGAAGTAATTTACAGAACATCGTCATATTCAACGTAGACTTATTTCGCGAACATGAATTTTATTCTTTGGGCTGTTACTAAATAGGCCCAATTATTTCTATTTATTTACTAGTCACTTAATCTATACTTTTAGTTTAAAGACATGTTAAGAAATTTAACGCATTTGGATGGCAATGGGTGGGGGTGGCCACCGAGAAAATACTAACATAATTTTCACTATTTATTATTTGATTCATATGTTACGAATAACTAACTTTTTATCTTATTTGTTTTGTTTTGGAAAAATATGAATATCTAAAATATAGATATTCAAAAATATATTGATATTTACGGATATTTATAAATATCTTATTTGTTTTATTTGACACAAATAATCTACAAATTTATTTTTTAAAATATATTTTACATGATATATAAAATTAAAATCAAAAGAAGTAGTGAATTTTACATGTATTGTAAATTTTAAACTTAGCTAACAATAATAATAAAATAAAACTTAAGAAAAAAAATATAATTGTCATACAAATTTTCTTTTTTTCCTTTTCTATTTAATAATTTTATATGTAAGAATGTGAAGAGAATTTATTAAATCATATGTTATAAAAATAACTATAGAAAATTACACATTTAAAACTCTAAATTAATCAAGATATACATGTATTTATATATTTAACGAAGTGGATATCTGTTTCTCAAAATTTTACTATTTGTGATTTGCTTCTATTTTAACGGATTTTAATTTTTATTATTTTCTTTGTTTCAAAAGTTTACGGATATCCAGATTGTTCGGATCAAATCGAAATGAATAAAGAATTAGCAAATTTTAGGGAATTTCTCAATTTCAAAACACATAATAATCATATAATTAATAAATTTTATCTATATTAAATAGAGTACTAGATTTTGACATGCACTTTAAAATTACAGTATATTTTGTGATGAAAAATTTCACTAATAAATTAATAAATATTTTGTTAACTTGTAAACTTTTTATCTATTGAAAATAATATTTTATTTAATTCGATGCTTTTAAATTTGACCCAGATCCGCGGTCAAACCGGATGACCCGAGATCCAATATGCTATTTGGTTTGAGTTTAAAAATAGCTATATTTAAAATCCGGTAAAAACTATCTCTAAAACTCGAGACTAACATATTGAACATATGGATAAACGATATGTAATCCAATTTCATTTAAATTGTTATAGTTTCATAATTTCACCTAGTAATCCAAAATTTAAAGTTCATTTTTGCAATTATATGAAATTAGAATCTTTTTACAAAATATGATAGAAAAAATGATGAATATAAAATAATTTAAAACTATAAATATTTGATCATAATACTCTTTTTGTCGTCGGTTATATTACTCTTATAAAGATATTATAGAAACGTGCCTCACTTTATTGCTCTTGATGTTGTTGGAAAGATATGATGCAAATATTTTAAAAAAAATACTTAAAAGGAACCATTAATATAAAAATGGCACAACATGTGATATTATTGTAAAACTAAGAAGTTGTCAAAATATGGTTATTGTTTTAATAGTACTGATAGTGTTTAGACATAAAATTAACTATTAAATTGTTTGGATACATATATATTAGTATAATAATATTTCCATAATTATTTTATAATAGATGGATATATTTAATTTAAAAAACTTACAAATGAAAATTAAGTTCAATAGAATGTTTCTGTTTCAATAAGATAGGTTAAAAGAAATAAAAGTGTTGACAAAAAAGAATAAATGTAGTAAATTCATTAAACTCTGATTTTTTCTAACGTTTCACACATTGTCTTACCTCACATAACTAGCCTAAACAATTTAAAAAATTATGGAAACAATATGATTTTATAATCTTTGAAGTATTTTCTACATCTTAGGCCTAGACGTGAGTATATCTCTGTGATGACGTGTAATCCACCATAGATTTTTGTTCTTAATAGATTAGATACAATATCACTGATGTTTATATCATTTGAGATTATTATAAAGAAGTCTCTCCGTCCAAGCTTTTTTGCATGTGAGATAATTTGGTAAATTATATCGTATGTAACGAAAAGATCTGAAGTTTAACACACGATCTATCTCTCTCTATTGTAGGGATCTGATTTTCTTCTTCTTCTTTTTTTTGATTGAATCTCTTTTGTTTTGCTTTTGATTGATCAATGTTCATGGTCATTTAACCTCTTCTTTGTTTAGTTAATACTATTTTAAACAATATTTTTGTGTGTGTTTCTTTTTGTCACAAATGCGTTTTTAGTGCAATTTATGAAATTTATTGAATCAATTACTATTGTGATATTTAAGATTCAATAATACTATAACAAAAAATATATACAAAAATCTTTATGTTATGAAAATTATACAATTAATTAACAGTTTCAAAAGCTTGAAATCTTTGGAAGCAATGCAACATTAAAATTGAGTTTTTATTGATATAAATATTATTTCACCAATGTTTATTTTTAATCTCGTTACATAAATTCCATCCATTGTTTACAAAGTTTTAGTGATTATATCTATTTTTGTTGTAGTAGTAATAATATAAATCTAAATACTACATTATATAAGTTTGTACAATAAATGCATATTTCCTAAAATATGATATTTTAACTTTGTGAGTGAAAATAAAACGAGAATGTTAGGACAAAACATATCAAATACAAAGTATTTGCAAAACTGATTTATAGATTCATCAATTTTGTGATGAGTTTGTCTCTATGTCTGAAAACTAAAATAACTATGAAAAGACTTAAAGAGCGTTTATGACCTCACAATTTTAGTGGAAATAATAATTAGTCTATTGTTTATTCATACTAACATCATTACTAGACAGACCTAGAGAATGATCATCTATGATTACAACCTTCAAATAATTGAGTTATAAAGCTTAACAAAGTATTTTATGTAATTCTTTTTTGATAATTGTCCTGACAAATCCGTCTAAAATATTAATTAGGAAATGGGATGAAATTCTTATACTGGAAAATCCAAATCCTAACAGCAAAAAAAAAATCGACTCAAATAATTGAACTTTATTTATTTATTAACTCGCTTGTATTATAAAGTTATTTGATTATTTTAGAGGTAAAATTAAAATGCTGCAAATTTTGAAGAGGGAGAAACAAATTAATGTTTTTGGCATTGCACCCTAAGGTTCAAATATTAAATCTTAAATTTTAGAAAATAATTTATTAGATTAACAAAGAACTTTTTTTAATCTAAATATTCAGCACAATGATTTTTCAAAATAGTTTATAATAGAGAAAATAAAATTAGTACACGTAAATTCATGTAAGATAAATAAAATGATATATTATAAAATTCTCATAACTTATTCTAATAAATTAGTGTTAAAAAATTGGGACATGGAGAATCAAATCAAAATCCCCCATAGTTTCGGATTTGGGTTTTGGGTTTTGGGAATCCAAACACATTGCCACCGCCAATTAACAGTTGCTAAAACCGCAACGTGTCGCAATCTGAGAGCGTAGACATTGTGTGTAGGACCCACTTCCAACAGAATATATATCACTCGATTGTACGGCATCTTCACAGCAACAAAGACTCTCTCTCTCTCCTTCACACTCTCCACACTGTTTTCCTTCTCCAAGAGGTCTACTCGACGGTCAAAGTAATCTTACGATGACGGATACGACGGACGATATCGCGGAGGAGATTTCGTTCCAGAGCTTCGAAGATGATTGCAAGCTGCTCGGCAGTCTCTTCAACGACGTCTTGCAGAGGGAAGTCGGCTCCGATTTCATGGAGAAAATCGAACGGACTCGAGTTCTCGCTCAGGTTTTGCTTCTATTCCACTTCTCAAAGCTCTTTTGTAATTTTATCGTCTTTTGTTCGAGAAGCTTGCAGTCATTTGCTCCGATCGTTCTGTATAATGATTGCTATATACTGCGATCGCTTTGTCTTGAAAGGAAATCGAAACGTCGGACGATATGAGAAGTCTTACTCGAATCGGTTTGCGGTTTACGAGACGCGTTTGGTTGCTCTTCACTATCTCATGTTTGTGTTTGTAGCTTTTCTTGGTTTTAGATCTGGAAAATGCGTTTTGGTTTATTCTTGCGAGATGGTAGATAAAGAGTAGAGTAAAAATCCCTGTGATGATACTATTTTTGGTTTGGCTTTTACATTTCAGAGTGCTTTAAATCTTCGTCTGGCTGGTATTGAAGACACGGCAGAGCTTTTGGAGACGCAACTGACTTCCGAAATATCAAACATGTCACTGGAGGAAGCACTGACGCTGGCTCGTGCCTTCAGCCATTTTCTTAACTTGATGGGAATTGCCGAGACACATCACAGGTTTACTACTATAACTAACATGAACATGTTAACACGAATGAAAATGTTTTAAGTCGTTATCACTAGATGAAGTGTGAATACTTGAAGAAATTTATATTTTGGACGATTGCTTCATCATTTCCTATTTTTCAGAGTTCGTAGAGTCCGTAACATTCCACAACTCTCAAGGTCGTGCAACGATGTATTCAGTAAGCTATTGCAAAGTGGTGTTTCCCCAGATGAGCTTTATGATACCGTTTGCAAGCAGGTTATACTTCATTATTTACTCGCTGCTACTCTTCCATTATTGACAGATATTTTATGCTGTTTCGATATTTTTGATAAACTGGTAACTGCAAGATTGATTTCAAAGATTGTTAGTTCAATGCTAAGTAAAACCATTTTGGTTGTCCTCTGTCCTTGTACTTGTTTTCTAACTACTTTATCCAATGTAGGGAGTTGAAATTGTTCTTACTGCACACCCCACTCAAATTAACCGGAGAACCTTGCAGTACAAACATATCAGAATGGCTGTATGTTATTAGCAATGCTGAAAAATAATTGATATATACCTGTTTGCGAGCAATTTTAGGTCCATGGTCTTTGTACATTTTGCAGCATCTTCTAGAATATAACGACAGACCAGACCTTGGATTTGAAGATCGAGAAACGGTCATTGAGGATCTGGTACTGTCTTCCACAATATCTTAATTAGAATTTCTATGCTGAAGCCTTGCATCTAACAATTTTATTTCGTTTAAAAGGTTAGGGAGATAACTTCATTGTGGCAGACTGATGAACTTAGACGTCAGAAGCCTACTCCTGTTGATGAAGCTAGGGCTGGTATTCTCATTAACTTTTGTAAACGTCTGAGAACTCTGAATTGATAAACCAAGGTTTTGGTACAAGTATAGATATTCCCATGTGTCAGGTTTGAACATCGTTGAGCAATCCCTTTGGAAAGCTGTACCACATTACTTGCGTCGTGTCAGCAGTTCTTTGAAGAAGGTCTTACTTATTTTTTTCATTTATATGCACATTGTGGATGAATAAGTGACTTGATACTGAAAGTCTGTTATTTCTCTATGCGTTCTTCAGTTAACGGGGAAGCCACTCCCATTAACTTGCACCCCAATAAAGTTCGGTTCCTGGATGGGTGGTGACAGAGATGGAAATCCAAATGTCACTGCAAAGGTGAGCTGTTACTATTCCCCTGAATAATCTATGTATGGGTGAGAGAATGTGAGCTTTGCCTGGGAGCTCTAGATTATTTCAAGATAGGCTTACTATTTGTCTGTTATAGAGAGATATCAGGATTAACTTGCTCACACACAATTGTATTTTATCAATAAATTTCCAGGTCACGAAAGAAGTATCGCTTATGTCTAGGTGGATGGCTATCGATCTATATATAAGAGAGATTGATAGCTTAAGATTTGAATTGTCTATGAATCGATGCAGTGATAGATTGTCAAGATTGGCAGATGAAATCCTTGAAAAGGGTAAGCTTCTGGAAGACAGCTCATGACTCAGATTTTTCTTGATTCTTGAGAGAACAAATCTTGAAGCTGTTATTTTTGCTCATCAGAAATTTCTTCCCAAAATGAATTTGAAAGTTGGGGTCCGAATGTTGGAAGAAGCCAACCAAAATTTCCAAGCCAGCAGGGCATATCCCTACCCACTCAACTACCTCCTAGAGCTGACCTTCCCTTATGTGCTGGTAAAGGATTTCATGCGTTCTTATAAAAGTTTTTGAACATATAACGATGCATACAGACTTTGTTCTACATACACGCCTCATTTTACCAAGTTTCTGATATACTACCTGCAGATTGTGGTGAATCACAGTATCCAAAGCTTGAAGTTCCTGTAACAGATTATATTCCACTCAATCGCCAGGTGAAGCATAGCTTTAGAGATGGATATGAAAAATACTTTAACTGTGTTTGTCTGTACTTGATATTTTTCTTGATTTTTTCCCTCAAAATAGGATGTTCAAGGCATTTCAAGTGATGGCTATGTCCCAAATTTGCAAATAAAGACAGGAAATGGAAATTCCGTCAACTCTAATGGTTCTCAGCAAAGTATTACTCCACGAGGTTCTTCCTCCTCAAGTTCACAACTTCTACTTCAGAAGAAACTACTTGCTGATTCTCAGATTGGGAGGACCAGCTTTCAGAAGCTATTAGAACCAACTCCACCTAAAAGAGCTGGAACTGCTCCTTATCGGATTGTTCTTGGGGAAGTAAAGGAAAAGGTGCAGATCCTTACCTTTTTTCTCATTAAGCTGAATAGCATCATTAAAGATGTGAAAGAGTTCGTGTTTAATCGCCAAAGGCGTTTATCTTCAGCAACTGCTTAAGTCGTTTGCAAATATTCTGAATATCAGAAATTTATAACCATATTGATAACTGTATATTTTCTAAAACGACTCACTCGTGATGATCTGTGATTACAGCTTTTGAAGACACGGAGACTTCTGGAACTTCTTCTTGAGGGTCTTCCTTGTGAATATGATCCTTGGGATTACTATGAAACATCAGACCAACTTCTCGAACCACTACTTCTCTGCTATGAATCTCTGGTAGGATCATGCTCCATGCAAACTGAGTTCCCATTAAATATCTTTACCTTTCTAAGTGAAGTTACAATTTTCTCAGCATTCATCTGATGCTGGAATTCTAGCTGATGGCCGCCTTGCTGATCTGATCCGTAGAGTTGCTACTTTCGGCATGGTTTTGATGAAACTTGATTTACGACAGGTAATGTTTTTTTCCTTCTCATTTTGCCTATTTTTCTTTTATTTCTGACTGATATAAGATTAATTAATCAGGAAGCTGCAAAGCATTCTGAAGCTTTGGATGCAATTACAACATATTTGGACATGGGCACTTATAGTGAATGGGATGAAGAGAAGAAACTCGAGTTTTTGACCAGGGAATTGAAAGGGAAACGTCCTCTTGTTCCCCCAAATATTGAGGTCAGTGAGCAAGTTTCTTTTTCAGTTAGACCTGTTGAAAAACATTATAATTAGTAGTTGCAACTTATCTTACTATAAGCCAAATGGAAAAATCAATGACTTGAATGTTTCTGCGTTTCCTGCAAGTAAAGCCAGTATGATGATATAAAAGTGGACACTCATCATGTCTCCTGTACGTTAAGTTTCCAACACAGTTATGAAAATTATTGAACTTTTGCAGGTCGGTCCTGAAGTGAAAGAAGTACTAGACACTTTCCGAGTTGCTGCTGAGCTAGGAAGTGAATCACTTGGAGCTTATGTGATTTCTATGGCTTCAAACGTATGAGAGATTTGAATATTTTACAGTCACCTCTTTGCTGAGACTATAATGTGAACATGTATATTTTAGATCCACAGCGAAAATGATGCTTTAATCTGTTGCTACTTGTAGGCAAGTGATGTCCTCGCTGTGGAACTTCTACAGAAAGATGCCCGTCTTGCGGTCAGTGGTGAGCTGGGAAGACCATGTCCTGCTGGAACGTGAGTGTAATCTCTTGCAGGAACACTGCATTGCTTATCATTACTTTCATGTTTTGGATGACATACGTGCTTGGCATGCTGATTTGTTTTTGTTACATGATAGACTGCGAGTGGTTCCTCTCTTTGAAACGGCGAAGGATTTAAGAGGCGCTGGCTCTGTGATAAGGAAATTGCTATCAATTGAATGGTACAGAGAACACATCGAAAAGAACCACACTGGACACCAAGAGGTATGTGTACTTAATTTCAACCAAATCCATTTTTGGAGGATGCGCCAGTTGAATCTTAAAAGCCTTGAATACATAACACATATGTTCAGGTGATGGTTGGATATTCTGATTCTGGAAAGGATGCTGGTCGCTTTACTGCAGCATGGGAACTTTACAAAGCCCAGGAAGATGTTGTAGCTGCTTGCAATGAATTTGGCATCAAAGTTACTTTGTTTCATGGACGAGGAGGAAGTATTGGCAGAGGTGGTGGCCCAACTTATCTCGCCATACAATCACAGCCTCCAGGTTCTGTGATGGTGAGTTAATCTATAAGCCGCCACAAATTAGTTTTCCGTACCAAATGGACGGGTTTTCGCTTTTTCAGCTGGAGTTCTAACGCAGTCTTGCATTGACTTTGCAGGGTACTCTTCGTTCCACAGAGCAAGGTGAGATGGTGCAGGCCAAGTTTGGGATACCACAGACGGCTGTTAGGCAGCTAGAGATTTACACAACCGCAGTACTGCTTGCTACTTTGGAACCTCCTCAGCCACCTCGAGAAGAAAAATGGAGGAGCCTAATGGAAGATATCTCCAACATCAGCTGCCAAAACTACAGGAGCACGGTGTATGAAAACCCAGAATTCCTCTCTTACTTCCAAGAGGCAACACCTCAGGCCGAGCTCGGTTTCCTCAACATAGGAAGCCGACCAACACGAAGAAAGAGCTCAACTGGTATTGGACATCTCCGAGCTATCCCTTGGGTTTTCGCTTGGACACAGACAAGATTTGTCCTTCCAGCTTGGCTTGGCGTAGGAGCTGGTCTGAAAGGAGTCTGTGAGAAGGGTCACGCTGATGATCTCCAAGAAATGTACAAAGAATGGCCCTTCTTTCAGTCGACCATAGACCTTATCGAGATGGTGTTAGCGAAAGCAGATATCCCAATAGCCAAACACTACGATGAACAGCTTGTCTCAGAGAGCAGAAGAGGACTTGGTAGTGAGCTGAGAAAGGAATTGCTGACTACTGAGAAGTATGTGCTTGTGATAAGCGGTCATGAAAAGCTCTCGGAGAACAATCGGAGCCTGAAGAAGCTGATAGAGAGTAGACTTCCGTATCTGAATCCAATGAACATGCTGCAGGTTGAGATCCTCAAGAGGCTAAGACGCGATGACGACAACATCAAGCTCAGGGATGCACTGCTCATCACCATCAACGGTATTGCAGCTGGAATGAGGAACACTGGTTAAAAACACTCTGGTTTGAATTTGATTGTGGTTTGAACTACTTCTCCCTGTTTCATCCATCTGCTTCTTTGCTTTTACTGCTATTATGTACTTCCAACTGTTACGTCATTGAGTGCACTATAATAATCACGAACTTATTTCAGAGAATCATTAGACGAAGTGAGTTTAATGAGACTTGTTTCTTCACTGCTCTTTGTTGTTATACAAATAACACAAACCGTGAATGATCAAAAGAATCAACGTGTATTGCAAACTGGGATACAATATCATCACCATGATCAAAGTTCAAAATCATCCGTATCTTCCAAGTATAATGGAATCTCTCTCTCCTTGTTAATTATCTGCATCTCTTGGGAGATAAAAGAGAGTGAGAGTTAGAACGGACTGACCCAGTGAGCCAACTTCAACATGAATTCAGGCACAAGACGCCTTCTGTCTACGCTTTTACCAACCACTTCTTGATTGTCTCCCATAACCACTGATACTATATCTTCAAACATCTCGTCTTTTCCACCTCTCATTGGATCCTAACAAAGATAACCAAGTTTCTATATCAATATTCAGGTTCTTGTACGACTAAATAGCTAGATCTCAAAAAAGACCGGCCCATTGTACCTGAAGAAACAAATCCGTGTGTGTTTTTCCCTCGTAAAGGATCACTTCTGCTTTCCCTCCAAGCCTTTGGAGGGTTTCCGCAAAAGATTTACTGCAAAAAAAAAAAAACATATCAGAAGTTCAATCATCATATCAACCACCTGAAATACATGGGACATACATGTGTTACACGCATGGAAGTGTAACAATACCTTGCATCTGAAGGGATGGAGTAGTCAGCAGTACCATGGAATAGAATAATAGGTGGGAGACGAGCAACAATGTGTTTGAGATTTGGGTCTTGCACTACTAGTTCAGGGGAAAACTGCTTTAATGATTCCTCTCCTTCCATGATGCTGAGGAAAAACAAAACTCACACGTTAATCTTTAAAATTTAAGGCTGCTCTACTGGTCAAGTGAGCAGTTTAAGCTATACCAAGAATTGATATTATACCTCAGAAAGATGGAACGGTACAGCCCCCTGTTATGGAAGTGGTCTACAAGGCTCAAAAGGTTGTACCTGTAGATCATGATCACTATAGATTTTTAAGATAGAAGACAGGAATCTACTATTTGACGACATGATATTCCATTTTAAGAATTGTTTGCCACCATTTTGCAAAAAGTACTTGTAAAGAAACTTGTTTAACAACTTCTTGACACCTCTCAGTTCCATGTATTGTTGTTGGGGTATCGGAAGAAAGGCTTACCCTCCAGAGAGACCAAAATAAGCATTTATCTGTGAACTACTCCAAGAAAGACTGTCTCCTTCCCCTGACTCTTTAACAACCTGGTCTACAAGGGCGCAAGCCGCAATATGTGCACCAGCAGACTGGCCCATCAGGTAAATTCTACATGAAAAAAAGATCAGAAATCAGTGAACCAGAGATCTAAACCCTGAGTACTACTATGTTCAAGAATTATTGACAGGATCAGTACCGGTTCGGATCACCACCATATTCAGCAATATGATTACATATAAATGAGATACCAGAAGAAGCATCTTTCACCATGTCACTAATAGACCCCTGAGGAAAATTCCTGACATTGCCAATGAGATAGAGATATCATAAATGAAGACATAAACCAAAACCAAACTGTAAATGGAAACTGGTGAAAATATGAGAGGACACCACCACATTCACTGTGGCATAGAAAACAATTACCTGTAATCGATGCAGGCCACAATGATATCTCTTTCTGATAACTGCTGTCCTAAAAGAGAACCCCACGCCTTATAACTGTATCAACACAAGACAATTGCAGTTATACCTCAACGCGATAAGATAAGAATTGTGTATAAATAACCAAACTCACCCAATAATCCAGGCTCCACCAGTGACAAACGCCACAACTGGTTTCGGACCGTTGGAGTTCTTAGGTAGATACAAGTCAAGCCTGAAACAAAACAGCAAACCAACTTAAAAAAAGAACATAACATCAAGCATCAAGCAGTAAAGGAGTATGACCTGTTTCTTGGTTGATCACCGTAAACAATACTTCTGCGGACGTGAGGAGAAAAGAAATAGTAATATCCGACTGCAAAAAGTAAACCCGGAACCTTTAAGCAATGAAACATGTAAAGTTACAAACTTTAGATCAAAAGAGAGAGAGAGAGACAGAACCGTAACGAAGATCCAACCTTGAATAAAGCCTGGCATAAGAAGAAAAGCATAGAAACCAAGTGCAATAAATCTTGTGATCCATCTATAACCTACCCTGAAGAACAGTGCTTTTGATCAGCAACTAAAGATCATCTTTTTTTTTTTATTGGAAAATCATAAAAGCAAAATAAATACCCAAGATAGCTGAGGAGCTTCAAGAAGAGACGAGTCAACAAGAAAGTCTCGGCGGCGGCATGGCTAACCTCCTCACCGATAGTTTGTTGGTTTCCATCATCGGGAGAGGCAGAGAGACAGTTATCGCTGTTGGATCGTCGACGTCTGTTCTGAAACAAACCGGTTGATCCATCATTAGGGGTGACGGCGGCGGCGTTGAAGCTGGAGGCGCGGGAGAGGAGAGGCTTGACGGAGTGGTCGTCATCAAGTTGTGTGGTTGAGAGATCGTCGTAGATGAAAGGCTTGAACATCATCTCCGTGGAGGATTTAGGGGGAAGATAGGATGAGATTGGAAGGATCTGCGACGGCATTTTTCTCCTCTTCTTTTATCCGATTTCTCCGTTAGTCTATTTTAGATCAAGAGAGAGAGAGAGAGAGAGAGAGAGAGAGAGAGAGAGAGAGAGAAGGGATGTTAGTTAAACCACTCTTTTTTTTTTTTTGTTCACAGTTAAACCACTCTGACATATGTTGTTTAATTAGTTGTCCAGATTCAGACAGAAATACCTTAATTGTTTATTTTATTATTGTTTTCATTTATTTACTTGTCAAGTCTTGCGCCTTCGGACTTCTTCTTAAATGGATCGCCACTCTCTTTGTGTTGCTATCCACAACGATGCTTTACTTCATCTTCACAATGGAACCATAAACGTGCTTAGATACGAGGATTCGTGCAATGGCTCCCTGGACCGTCCAATGAAACCTTAGAGCATCCTCAATAGTAGTTTCTAGTTCCAAAGTTTTTAATATATATATATATATATATATATATTAATATTTAATTGTAAAATTTTTAATTTTACATAAAACTCAATCTAAAAATTCTTTTCAGATATACTTTAAGTTGAATTTTAAACTCAATCTAAAAATTCTTTTCAGATATACTTTAAGTTGAATTTTTCGTAAAATTAAAAATTTCACAAATAAATACTAATATAAATATGTATATATACACATATATTTATTTTGAGAACCCCAAAGTTGAAAGTGATTTTAGTTTTGGCTTGCAAATTTTATAAAGATTTTTTATATAGATAAAATCTCTTAAATTATGAGAGAGAAAGGAATTATAAAAATTTAAAATGTTTATAATTTCCAATATCTCAGATCTGTTCCTAGTCTAGAGAGTTAGAAATGTTGAGAAAGACCATCTGTAAGACCTACATTTGTTGGTTTCACAGCTAGAATAGAGGGGCCATTAAGAGATGAGTCATGAGATCTCCTCAGCAACAACTTTGACAAGTGAATTGATTTCCTCTGATTTTAGCTACTCTGGATGATGTAAATAGGACAAAATAACCAAAATTCTTGGTATTCTAGTGGTAGTATAAATGGGTTGGTTCATTTCTACTTTGTCTTCAAATCATAAACCATCATCTTTGGTATAGAATGTTATTTTTTTTTCAAAATGGAATTGACTCCGGATTAAAGAGATTATGGATCTAAAGTTGGGAATCCATTGTTATCAAAGGAAAATAGGAGCAAATAAACTGCAGACTCAAGGGAAAAGTGGTAGATCATTACAATACTATAGAGAACATTGTCTTAACTGGTTTGTATTAGCATAACAAAGGTGTAAATTCTGATTATTCATAAAGTAGACAAGAACTCATATTGGAAAGCAGTGGAAGATTGTGCCATGAGTTAAGACAAAGATTAAAGAAAGATTTTACAATATTACAGCCTTTGTCTTAGTTACCTATATCTTCTTCTGGTCAATAACACAACATAAATGCCATAAGCAAAGAAGATAAGTTTCCATTTCTGTTTTCTCTTTCCATCTATTTGACATTTACAATGTCAGAAGAATCTTCATGGCGCCAGAAGCTTCCAAAACCGAACTCTTTGCTCATCGACACTTCTTGCAACATTCCCTCAATGTCTTCAATGCAATTAGATCTTGACGAGCCTTCTTCAAAGGCAACCCCATTTCCACACCAATGCTCCTCTATTGTTGGTTGTAAGGTGTTTCCACATCTTCTCTTCACAAACTTCTTAATCTTCTGGCCAAGTTTACGAGGGACCTTGAATAAGAGAAAAACAGTGACTTGCAACACAAGACATTGGCAGCAGCATGATAGGACAACACAGTCTGCTGCAAATGCACCACACTCTTCTTCCATTTACACTGATATGCACACAACTTCAAGGATTACAGAGATAATACATAGACTGATGTGTGTATGCCACGTGGGGTTTTAGACATATTTACCGGCATGTTTAGGAATCTTGGACGTCAAAATAACTGTAGCTGTTCAAATCCTTGTTCCCATTGAACATGAATGTGGTTCATACAAGGGTAGATAGGTCTATTCTCGTCTTATATATGTGACACACGCAATGAAAAGTTTGGTGATGACATAAATAATGAAGCTTGTTGATTTATTATTAGCATAACATTGAGTGGACAAGAGTTACATCACAAAAGCAAAGATAGATGCAGAGGTGACTTCTCTTGTAAGATGATGAAACCTCTTTTACGCCCACTCGCTGTCTTGTTCTCATCTGTTCTTCCATAGATTCGGACTAGACGAACCAGAGGAGTTGCATTTGAGGTCCTAAACTCATTATCCTTTCCTCTCTGTGTTATATGTGATTCCGTGGTAATCAAGAAAGGTTCTGCTTTGAGATCTCTTTCTTGGCCAAATCAATCTTCAGTGAGTTTTGTTTCTGATATTATCTACACGTTTTCATCTCTGCTATTGTAAATAATATTATGAGTGAAAAAATCTGTACTGTAGTTTTGGCTGCCAAAAGCCATTCTTCTAAACAATCTGATCTCTGCAGACTGCTCAGCTGAGTTGATGATCTCGCTTTGGCCTAGTCTCATCCCGTTTGTGAGGTCTTCCTCAGCTAGACTGTCGAAAGCTCTCACAATCTGTCAAAAGCATTTGCAGTTCAAAGACTTTGTTCGATCTTGAAGGAAGAAATAGATCATTGTTTGTGTATGTACCTGACTCATTCGAGGTCTCTTTGCAGCTGAATGGCGAATACAAGCAGCCGCTGCTTCAATCATTCTAAACATTTCAGCGCCAACGTAGTTTCTTCCCAGCTTGGGGTCTACTAAAGCTTCAAACTCTTCTGTTTCTATGGCATGACTAAGCAAAGGACGAGCCTGTAACATTCATTCAACACACACAAAAAAAACACTGGACTTAAGAAAGAGTTTCATTCTCAAAAAAAAAGTTTAAATGCTTCCACATACCCATTCAACAAGGCTTTCATCTCCCAAAGGTTGTGATGTATCAACAGGCTTACGTCCAGTGACTAACTCAAGTAGAACAACACCGAATGAGAAGACATCTGATTTTTCAGTTAATTTTCCACTTGATGCATATTCAGGAGCCATGTAGCTGAAATATATTTAACAATACTTGCATTAGATGCAGGATTTGCAACATACACAGAACAAAGTTCTGCTCATGAGATACCTACCCGAATGTTCCCATAACCCTAGTTGTAATATGTGTGTTACAGTCGAGAGCTAGCTTTGCAAGACCAAAGTCAGAAACCTACAGATTCAGAGATTATAAAAAAATTAACACTTCATTATCAGCAGCCTTGCATATTCAGAAGAGCGGATGAATATGTATTATACCAGAGGGTGAAAGTTATTATCTAAAAGAATGTTGGATGATTTGATGTCCCTATGTATGATACGAGGATGACCTGTCAAATTTTACCATAAAGATCACTCAGACAAGAACCATAAAAAAAATAAGTAACATCAGAGAGAATTTGATTCACAGCAACCTACAGTCTTCATGGAGATAAGATAATCCACGAGCTGCGCCAGCAGCGATTTTAACACGCGTTGCCCAGTCCAGACCCGGAGTTCCTGCAGCTAAAGACCACAAGAAACTTAGTTTTAAGTAACAGTGGTTTTGTCTTTATGTGAATCTGTCTTAAAGTATCGCTTACCATGAAGATGGAAGTAAAGGTTGTTGTTAGGAACATAATCATAAATAAGCAATCTCCTGTTCTCAGAAATGCAGTATCCAACCAAAGAAAGCAAATGCCGATGATGAACTCTGCTTATGGTCTCAACCTCAGCTTTGAACTCTCTGTCACCTTGTCCACCACCTATTTTTAACTGTTTCACAGCCACTACTCTTCCATCTGGTAAAACCCCTTTAAATACACAACCAAACCCGCCCTCACCCACTAGATTATCATCTGAGAATTCATTTGTTGCTTTGACAAGTTCTTCATACGAGAACAGTTCCTTCGAATGACCAAAGCCACCAGGTTCTGATTGTGAAAAGAATGTCCGGTTGTTAGAACGGTTTCCCATCAAAGGCGCGGAAGAGTGTGTCTTCGAAGGCGTTGAATCTGAACAACAGAGAATACTGATAAACAAGTGCGCATAGCAATATTCATAAACTGTTAACTCTTAAACACAAAGTTTCTTAATCTCTGAATAACCCATAAACTTCAAGCTAAGATTTGAACCATCAATACATGCAAAGGAGAGTTCTCTAAGCCATGCTAGCTAAGCCAATGTAGGAAAGAGATTAACGTTAGCTGTAAAATATTACCTGATCTTGGGGAGGAAACTATAGGAGATGGCATAACATAGCCACCACCAATGGCAGAAGGCCTCTTTTTCTGTCTCTTTACACACCAGACAACAACTCCAATAAGACTAAGCAGCAAAAGGACCAACCCAATACTCACACCTATGACAGCTACTGTACTAATACCCGAGTGGCTGGAATTATCTGTCACAGGAGGAGTAGGGTTGTTTTGAGGTGGATTGTCTGATGGTACAGATTTTTGAGGAGAAGGAGGTGATGGAACTAATGGTGGTGAGGGCAATGTTGGTGATGAAGAAGAGTTAGAAGGTAAGGGAGCTGGACTTGGCTTGGAAGGTGGGTGAATTTTCTCTGGTGGAGGAGGAGGAGGTGAGTGAGCAGGACGTTTAGTATCCGGAGGAGGTTGCTCATGATGTTCTGGATCCCATGGAGGAGGAGGAGGAGAAGGGCGTTCTGAGCGTGGTGGGGACGGGGAAGGACGTGGAGGAAGAACTGATGGGGGAGGTGGAGATGAACGTAACGGTGGGACTAACGGAGGTGGATTTCTAGGTGGGTCTGAAGCTGGTGGTGGAGGAGAGCTTTCCGGTGGTGGAAATGATGGTGGTGAAATGGCAGGCTGATCATGTGGTGGAGGTGGAGGAGGAGAGCTCTCAGGTGATGATGGTGGTGGAGGAGGAGATATTTCCGGTGGCGGAAGTGATGGTGGTGAAACGGCAGGCTGATCATGTGGTGGAGGTGGAGGTGGAGACGGAGAGGTCTCAGGTGATGGTGGTGGTGAGTTTAATGGCGGGTCAGGCGATGAGGAAGGAGGAGGAGGAGGAGGAGGAGATACTTCCGGTGGCGGAAATGATGGTGGTGAAATGGTAGGCTGATCATGCTGTGGAGGTGGGGAGGTCTCAGGTGATGGTGGTGGTGGTGAGTCTGGTAACGTGGGAGTAGGAGGAGGAGCTCCGATAAGAGGAGGTGGTGAGGAAGAAGGTTCTGGCGGTGGAGATGATAAAGGAGTCGCCGGAGGAGGAGAAGACTGAGGTGGAGGGTTAGGAATCTCCGGTGAATTACCATCAACGGGCTCTGTCGTAGGAGAAACAGCATTACCACCGGGAGACAAAGGTGGAGACGGTGACACCACCTCCACCGCCGTAGGAGGCTGAACAGGTGTTGCCATCTAAATCAAAAATACCAAATTTTGCACCGAAAATTCCAGAGCTTGAGTATGACAGTAAACCTCAAAGCACCAAACTTTACCAAACACCAGTTGCTATTGAATGTCCTAAGTTACTCAAACCTCAGAGATAACCGTAAAGCACCAAACTTTACCCAAAACTGTTCCTAAACTATACGAAACGAAGCAGAGAAGAGGAGACCCAGATCGTGAAATGAACTTCCGAGCAAAAACCCAGATCACTGAATCCAAATTACAGATTACCTGACTTGATGATAGACTAATGCAAACAAAACTTTTAGATCTCTCTGTAGAAGTTTTTCCTTGCCTAGTCTTGTCTTAGCTAATGGCCAAGTAAGCAACTTGTGTGTGTGTCTCTCTCTCTCTCGTTTTTCTTCCCACCAATAGAGATTGCGTTTGCGCAGCAAACAAGATTTGGTGGTGTCTGAAGCTTACAAAATATCAAAGCTGTTTTGTGTGGAAGAAAAGAAAAATAACTAAAAAAATTCAAAGAAGGATGATGGATGAATCAAAAATGTGTGTATCAAACAAGCGATAGGAAAAATCAGAAAATCTGATCATATGGAAGGAAGTTAACACAAATTAATTTAATATATTTGTGTATGCATCATAAAGGAAAAAAGAATGCTTTATTGTAACGTCTAATCAACGGTCAACATAAAATTATAATTATATTTTGTTTTATGTTATTTTATTTCTTGCTTGTTTTGCAAAAAGAAGATCGCTAAATGGCAATTAATTACTATATTGAAATCTCGTTTTTGTTAGGAAATTAATTACTATAGGCATTGTTGATATGTGTTTTTATATGGAACTGTTGATTAAGCGGACGTCTAAATCGGTTAGACTGACTTTTAAAAAGAACATTTCGTTTGAACTTTGAAGCAGTCTTACACCAATTTTTAAAACATTAACTTATATATATGAAAGAAAATTTGTTCACTCATTTGTTTAACCATTATTTTGTATTTTCTCGTATTATTTAAAGAATATTTACCAAATTACAAATATTTTGTTTGTTATGTGTTAATATTACAAAGTCATCTACGAAAATGTAGCCTTATTTGAACCTTTTATTGTAACTGTTATTTGAAATTATTTTAGCATAAGAAAAACTTCTACCTGCTGTGAAATGTGGTGAAACATTATGTAAAATCCAGAAAACAGTAGTTCACTCGTTGCTTGATGTTAAATTTCATGAAAGGGACGTTGAGAACTTTGGGACCACTGTCCATATCAGTTACATGCCAATATAGAAAAGAAAAAAAAAAGAAAAAATGTAAAACAAAGTGGAACCTAATAATTGTCAAGATCAGTTACATGACTTTATAGAATGTTCTTTGTTTTTTGTTATGTTTTATTACCACTTTTTTTTATTTGCTATTCCTCAGTGTCCTTCTCCATCGTCATCAGTACACACTTGGTGAGTTGGGAGGTGGGAGCAAGTCCAATGGTTGATGATTTAGAATCTAAATCGGACAGCCGATTCAATTTGGGTAAACCGGTTTGGTAAATAATTATGCCATCTAAGTCAAAGAAATGAGTATGTAACAAGAAATGGTTAAAAATGGTAAGTAAAGCTTAATTTGCGAAATATATATATATATATATATATATATATATATAATTGTCAATACCTTAATAAGGATAAAAATGTACAAATTCCATAGTCTGCAATCTTACAAAATAAATATTCACCCAAACAAGAGTTTAATGCAAAATTTACTAAAGTAATCCTTCTATTTTAAAATAGATAATGTTTAAAGAAGTTTTTAATGTTTCAAAATAGATGTTGTTTTTATATTTCAATATAATTTTTAACTTTATCAAAACTGTGTAACCAATAATATATTTATAGTATATTTTGTAATTAGTTAATAATTTTTAAAAATATTTTAATTACATTTTTAGATTAAAAATCAAGTTTTGTAATAACAGTAAAGTATCGTAAAACTTGTGTATGTAAACAGGAGGAAGTATGTTATAGTAACTCTTGGGGCAACCGGCAACGTGTAACAGACAGAGGTAATGGAGGATCTTCCACTTCCAGACAAAAAAATTGTGTCGGTAGAATTTAATACACACGTGTGTGTATATATGTTTTATATAAAATTGTATCATACAAACAATTACACATCAGACAGTCTATGTGTGAAAGGAAAACGCAAAGCCTTCTTGGCCATCATTACAGAAGAAGAAAAATGAGTGTTCAGTGAAATACACATGGCAACATTTGGTGTGTCTTAAATTAGATCTTTCTAGGAACTCTAGCTGTTGACTCTCTTCTAACATTCATTCATTACATAAACAACAGTGACATGCACACGCTTAAGTAGGACCACAGTTATGTTCATTGCAGCAAAGAGTGCCTGGAGAATGATCCATGTCTATGCATGTGTTGTGTAAGTTTTAACTACTAATAGTAATAGCTAACATGAATGAAAGACATTGATGGTTGCAAACTCATCATAACTCATTATTACCTTTATCAAAGTCTTTCATAAGATTTGCCTCTAAAGAAGCATTGTTCTCATACTCCAGCCAAAGTTTTGTGATCTCCTCAGCTGCACGTTGGCATTTGGAAACCATAACATTAGTAGATGGCAGAATCAGAGGCATACATACATCTCAGAAAGAGGTAAGTACACTGTCTCAGCTCAACAACTCTTGCCTTTCCTCTGAATGATCTTAACTTTGTCTCTGTGTTCAGTCACATCCAGGTCTTGTCTTTGATTATGTAAGAACTAAAAGAAGAGCAAAAATGAATGCTAAGCTAAAAAAAACTGACTTTATTGAATAAAATTAATCGAGAATGTCTTCCAAATGACTAATTTAGGGGAAGAGAAATGGTGTGGTAAAACCAAGGAAGCTCACAAAACGCCTCCAGTGAGAAAAATCCAAAAAAAAAAAAGAGAAGCAAGGTGCTTATAGATGTTATTGCCACTTGTTAATGTAGCTGCTGATCACTACAATCCCTATGCTGTAGAGAGCCAAGGTTGTTAACTTGAGAGGGAGGCTACTAGATTCTGCATTTGACAAGAAGAAGCTCTTGACTGATTGGCCACTGCTATTGCTATTACTGCTTCCCGTTCTCACTAGGCGTGACCTTTCTGCTGAGCTATCTTCTCTCACCATATTGCACAGATTATCCACTTGATGCATCACTTGACGCTGTCCACGTGAGAGGGTCGTTATCTGGTTGCACCATAAACACCAACTCAGCGTTTCAAAGCAATAATAACAAAAATCCAAATCTCTTAAACGAGAGAGGTGACTTTACCTCTTCCAATATTGAAGGCAAATCCTTGGCTAATTGAGAGGATGACGATGAACGAGGCATAATGGAATTTGTCAAACAGCCATTGTCCACACCAGTCATGAAATGTGAAGTTGGAGCTGAGCCATTGCAGACTTCAGCTTGGAGTGTCATACTCTGCTGTGTTGGAGAGTTTTTGTTGCAGCTCAACTTTGAGTTGAGCTCATCCATTCTCTCATTGAGAGTTGATATTTGTTCCGAAAGATGAATAATAAACCCCTAACAATATATCAAAAACCATAAGAATTGCTCTGTCATGTTACAAAACGACTACTTTAAAGTTGCCTAGAAGGGAAAGAAAGAGAGCAAACCTTAAGCTCTTTCGCTTGTAAGTCGTGATTTGTTTCTTCATACCTCCTATTGCTTGAGGAATAATCAGCAAGCCTGGACAGATTCTTGTCTCTTTGCGTTGAATATGAGTGTGACATGCCTCTGTGTATAATAAATGGCACAACTACTTAAAGGACACATGGATTGTAAGTAACAAAGCTTTCTCATACACTCCTCAAAAGAAGTGTACCTTTTGAGGTTCTTGTTTCTCATGGCCACTCTATCTGCAGAAGCTCGTAAGAGTGCCTCCTTTGGGCTTGAACTAGACACCAAATCCTCGTCTAAGCTAAGCTTATTCTTCAAATCGTCTGGTAGGGCCTGTAATGAAGGAACCCAAATAACATGTAAAAAAACAAAAAGAAAAAAGATCATAGCCCTAACAGCAAATCATACCATTACTTCATTGATCAATTCTTCCATTTGGATCTGTGCAATATAGGTGCGGGGAATGAACGATCCTTCCAATCCTAGCTGTGATGCAGTGCTCTGTACAAGGTTCCGATCTTTACCTTGCACCTGATCAGGTTCAAGCAAATTTTGAGAATGACTAGCAAGTTCAAGCAAATATTGAGAATGAGTTTAGATAGACAAACCTGCATGTAGTGACGATTCAGTTGCTCAAGCCAATCGATTTTCACAATCACCTTATCCGTAGCAAATACATGGCTGTTCCTTTTAAGTATGGTTGCTATTGTGTATCCCAATGCCATAAGCCCACCAAGTAAGCGAACGCTCACTTCAAAAGTAATCCTTGGGGATATGACAAAAGGAATATCAGTAACCCATTCCTGCATATCAATAATCAGAATCATTAATCCATCTTAACATGACCGAGTCAGAAGGTTGCCAGCTTGTCAGATAAAATGGAAGAAAACTATGTAGTGCCAAACCTCAAACATGAGTCTGTACTTTCCATCTTTATTCCGCATCCTCAAATATGATTGGCACGACACTGGATCTTCTCCCGGAGGAAGAAGGTATATATCATAGGTCTCCTCCTTAGTCTCTGTATGTCCTTCAGAAAGGACCGACTTTATCTGATCAACGGATACATCCTTTCTAGACTACAACAAACCAAACAGCAAAAGAACTTCACTTAATCAAAAGCAGACAGCAAATACCTGAACAATGAGATTACAGAGCAGTTCTTATTATAACATGGATTAGACACAATCAAGTCATTTTTCAAACCTTTAAGACGTATGTAGGGTTTTCAAAACCAGTGAAGGGGTTAAATTTATTAATGATTTTAATTTGAGCAGTCTGGAGATCAGGCTCTATGAAAGCTTTGTACATCGGGTACACCTACATAAACAGTGGGAGTTATTACTTTTTGAACAGTTTACTTAACAGCCGAGAAGCAAGATATAAAATGAACTGAGAACAAACTGTTTCAGATATCTGATGGATTATCTCCTCTGGCTGTTGGCCTGCACGTTGTATATCACGAAGAACTCGTTTAACAAGATCAAAGTGAATTCCACCAGTAACAGACACACGGAGATCCAAGAAAGGTCGCAATTTTTCACTCAAGGCATAGATTCCTTCAATAATCACAATCCTAGAAGCTGGGACATCAAGAGTCCTAACAAAATTAAAAGGCATAGCATTAAAAACAATGTCTATAAAGGAATAACCAGAAGCACAATAATGGCCATTACCTATATCCAACACGAGAGCTGGACTTAAAATCATATATAGGAACCTCAACCTGTTTTCCTTCCTTCAAATCCTCAAGATTCTTGAGCAATGTGTCATAGTCTGTTAACCGTGGATCTATATTTCCAAAAACAATTGTAATAGCTCAATAGATATTAATGACTTGGTTCCTATGAAGACTTCCATGGAGTCAATATCAAAGATGATAGCTCTTACCGTCAAAGTTTCCATCAACAATTCGACTTGCGTCATTATAGTTGTCCATTGATATGACAGCAACACTTGGCATAAAGTGAAGTATCTTCTCGGTAAACACAGTCTTCCCTGCACCAGAAGGACCAGCAACCCCAACCAATATGATCCCATCATTCTTCTGAGAAAGCAATTGGCACGCGCGGATAACCGCAAAGAAGCCCTTCTCAAATGACAAGCGATCTTGAATTGGAACTATTTGGTACCGAACAGAGTCTCTTCTCTTAACCAACTGGAGTTGATCCTTCAAGAGACCATGTCTCTTCTGATGAAACTCGACCCCATTGGTGTCTTGACCCATCATGAACAACTTCTACCTGCAAAAAGAGAGCTTATTTGCATTGAGAAGACAGAACTTATGTTTAATGAGCCAGCACATACATCATAAAGACTTGAGTTTTTACAGGACATTATCAGGGAACAGTTCACATTTAAACATAAACACATGCAATGAGTCGAACACGCTAGATACTGTAGAACATCTGTGATACTAGAAGAAACAAGTAGCTCGTAAAGAAACAAAAGCTAGAAACGAATCCAAAACCCATAAAAAGAAACGCAGATCACAAACAACAAACATGAAACTAGATTGGTCGAACGGAGACACCCATTAACCAAAGTCGAAAACTTTAAGCCGATCTCAAAGAGTTTGGTGTGACACTCACAAAATATAAAAAGCTCGGGTACTCGTGGTGAAATCGTGGGATCCTAACTTTAAGCAGAGCAGTTCCGATTCAATTTGACGTAGAGAATGTGGAAGGATTTATCTAAGAGCTTATTTATCGGGGCGAGCGATTTGTGGAGAATATCTGGCCAGAAGATCTCTCGAGGCTCTAGAATGAGTGAGAGCCAATTTAATTAAATACCTTTTCATTGCCTCTCCTCTCTCTTTTTTTTTTTTTTTTTCCGTTATAGCTTTTTGTTTTCTTTTAGATAAACTCTTAAATATACCCTATCACTTGTTTAAAAAATACAATAAAATACACCAATCTAGTAGTTGTATTGAAAATTATCAAACATTAAATCGCGAGAATTCCAACTAGATTTTTTTTTTGTCAACCATTGATATTATTTATTATAAAGCCCAAAAAAACATAATACAAGTGAAAGATAAAATAGGCCAATTTTCATCTATACAATTCATCTAAAATTTGAAGCCCAAAAAATCAGACAATTCTATGACCTAATTTGATCTCTCGAGTGCCAACCTGACATTCTACGCGTTGAAGATGTAGAGGACCTTTGACACGCGTCATCTTCTAGGTTTTCATGAGAGCCCAATCATCTAGATTGGGCACGCAATCATATGCACCGTCGTACGTGATGGAAAGCTTGAGAACAACGCCGTCGACAAGCCATTGTTTGTACGAGTAATGTTTCCGGATTCACCTTCTTCTATTAGAGGGATAAAATTATCTATATTTTCCTTTTTATCAAACCATATCTTTTAGAAGGAATAGAGAGAAATAGAGAGCTTTTTTTTGTTTATCATGTTTATATTTCGATCATCCAATTGAACTTTACTTTCGCTATGTCAAAATAAATCTTCAATATGTGATTTTGTTTTGTTTCTCAGTCTAAATCGAATCTGAGTTTAACGATTATCTTTCTTCGATCTTGGCTGAGAAGAAATAAAAACATAAGCTTTCAGCTTGTGGTTCTTATGATTTAGTCTCCTCTTTCGCAATTTATTTTATCCCGTGTGCTTTGCTTTGGTTTCTCTTATTCTTTTTGGTTTACTCAGATCTCTTTTCTACGAGAGTAAATTTTGTTCCTCTTTAAGTAATGAATTTTCAGTTTAGAGCTATGTTTCTCGGATGAAAAGAACGATGGAGATGTTAGATCTATTTCAATCAACTCTACGAGTGATTTAGAAGAATTGGCTTCCTCTTATATTGAAGATCTCCAATAAAGGATCTTCTCTTTTTTTGATTGAGTTTTCCTTTTGCTAATCACCAATGGAGTATGAGTCCGAAGAAGAGTATCGTTTATGGGGAAGAGTGGATATAAGGAGTACAAGTCTAGGCGATCATTCAAAGCGTTGAGGAAGAGATCATGATCATGTGGTGAAGCTTACCGACAGTGAAGCTTACCGGCGGTGATGGATTCAGGTTCTTGAGGAAGACATAGTTTCTCATTTTACGCATGAACTGCTAGCTTACACATGTATTTTATGTAATACGCGTTATTTATATTGTACTTCTTATATTCCTTTGAGATTTAATAAATTTTTCGGTTGACAAAAAAAAAGACTATTAAAATTTGAACAAGAAATCTATAAAATTTCTCATGACTAGTTCTTGCCAATAATCACGTTTGAAAATCAACAACATATATCCTACATAAAATTTCAAACCTAAAAATATAAAAATAGATAATATCTATTTGATATACATAAATATTTCATTATCGCCTAAATATGTAACATATCTGATACGTTTGATATTTCCATCAAAACAAATATATTTCATTTAAGTATTGGATTTATGGATAAGAGCTAAAAAAATATAAGTCAGCTTTTACTTTTAACAATAATTCATTATGCAACAATTTGTAGTTTTGTACTCATTATAAGATTTTATTGAGTATTCTTAATTGCTCGAATTAGAAACCTAATTTATATGGAACTTCATTCATTATTTTGTGATGATCAATGGTTAGTACATACTTACGTCACACATTTCACTATGACAATAATCAATATTTCTTCCAACATTGATTAGCATGTCGGTTCATAAGGCCAAAGATCATCTACAATTAGTAAATATTCAAAATAAATACACTAAAAATAAAATTTAATGATAAAAATTGTTAGAGAACAATTTTATTATAAAGATTTAACTAAATCTCTCAAAAAAATCAATATAATAAATTAAGAAAACATTATTAATTGAATATCTCAAATATGATAACTTTAGTCCAATCAACATTTTAATGATAAACCTTTTAGAATTTTGTAATGTGGATACTCTAATAAATTTCAAGAAAATCACAACAACTCTTATGTAAGAGTTTGTACTTTCTATTGTTATGCATAATATTGTTGTGTTATATGTATGTGAAAATATTGTGCAGTGTTTTTCATGAAATTTAACTTAATTGTTTTGTTGCTGCATATGTTTATGATATTTTCATATTTTGCCTCTACAATTCTGAGGAAAATAACATGTTAACATGCATTAATCAATATAAATTTTTAAATTCTTATCCTTATTTTTATGTGATAAATTCAATACAAATGTTGTAAAAACCCACCAAAACTAATAAAAACGTAATAAGTAAAGAGCACTAGATTAATGACTTACGAGTAAACTGATGACAAAGTGACGAAAATCCACGTGTTGTCTATTATTTATTTATCTGATTTTGTATTTTTTACACTAATATTCACATACATGATTCACTATATTATTTTTAAATTAAAACCAATTGGTTTACTTGGTTTTCTTTAGATCCTACCACTTTAATTGATTAATAAAAATGTGGTTGTTTATGCACATCTAAACATCTATACGTATATATGCAATTGTTTTTTGTGGAATACAAAAAATGAATTAATTGAAACAAAAAGAAAATAAAATAAAAACTAATTATTATAAAGTGAAACATATGATTAAATGACAAACATTCACGTTTTTTCTAACACTAAGTATTTCATTCATAGATGACATAAATGATGGGTGTTCGGAAAAAATAATAATATAAAAGATGAAATATAATTATGGAATACTACCGAAAACGATTAATACTTGTGATTTTGTATTATGATTACATTTTGGCAATTTTCTAACCGAAAAGATTAAGAGAGCTTGATGCATTTATAAGAAACTTAACATGTGTATATGTACTCTTTCTATTGGTTATGTAAAAAAATATACAACGATGTCCATCAAACATATATAGTACAATATTTTTTTATGAGAAAAATCATTTACTTAAATTTTCAAATGCTAGGATCTCAATGTTAGTCAAGTCTACGAAGGCTTGTTTGTTGTGTGTATATTCCATCTACAATGTTACCCTTAGCCTAATAAGAGGTAATTTGGATATGATGACATGTCTATTAACTATTCCTAAGAACATAAATCTAATAAATGTAATAATTCAATTGATTAATTCAACTATGACATATTGGACTAATTATTTTAAGATTTAACTAGCACATCATTCGTGGATAAGATTTATAATGTGTCTTCTGTTGCTTAAAACGTTAGAAAATAAAATTAAATTGCTTCCTCAATAATCAATTTTTAGTGTGTTAGATATTTTGCCTAGACTATGCTGAAATTCTACTGTGTGATATTTCATAGTAAACATATAGATGAAAATGAAAGATAGGTCATCCCAATCTAATTAAGTGACAGATGAAACATGAAATACCTGAGAAAATGATGGTAAAAGCATAAGACATTGAACTCAGCTTACCAATTTCACATTTAAGAGAGAAAAAAACTAGACTAGTTCAACGATTAATGGTGAAGACATGAGCATATGTGTCAACAATAGTTTGTGCACTTTCTGCTTCAAATTTACCAAAAAAAATAATAACAGCATTGAGACAACCAAAGAGAACACAACAATGAATTGGTACCAACAAACAATCACCATTCACTAAAATCTTTGCAAACCGGTAACTCGGACTAACCATACTAATACAAAAAGTGTAAAAGTTTTATATTATAAAAGTCATGTGTTCAAGAAATCAAGTTAATAATTAATGATTTTTAGGATTACCCAGGGGTATCAAAATGGGTAAACCAATCTAAACCGAATGATATTCAACTTGTTTTAAGCTTATATGGATTATGAATTAATCCAACCCATTTGACAAACAAATCGGGTTAATCCATAACTCATTTAAGTTAATGGTTTTAATGAATAATTTAAATTTTTATTAAGTAAAAAAAATACTATTGTAGGGGGATAAGCATAAAAATATTTTTTTAGATTGTGTCGGTGAAACATGATTTTTACAGTTTTGACAAGAAACATAATTTTACGATTTTGATGAGAAAACTTGTTTTGACGGAGAAACTTGATTTTGTTGTTTTAGAAAGAAACCCTGATTTTTTTATAGGATAACATGATTTTGTAGTTGTAGTGGAAAATATGATTTTATGGTTTTGACAATAAAATTTGATTTTATGGTTTTAGTGAAAATTTAAAAATATTTTACAGTTTGGACGGGAAAAACATGATTTTATAGTTTTGGGAGAAAATGACATTTTGTGATTTTAGCGAAAATTCATTTTGTGGTTTTAGCTGAAAATTATGATTTTGCAGTTTTAACAAAAAAAACTCAATTTTGTAATTTTGTTTTGGCAAAAAAAACTTAATTTTGATTTGGTCAGAAAAAAACATGATCAAAGTTGGTTTATTAAAATAACCATCATCCAAAACCGAAAGTATGAACCATAACAAAACCGTCCTTCCATCCTTAATTTTATTTGTTTTTGTTTCAGTCAAATGATGAGAATGTCTTTTCCTTAAGTTAAGGAACCATTTACCCACTTTCAGGTATTTGCAGTTTCCTTCTTTTTTTCTGAACACACTTGAATTTATTCTATATAAATCAATGAAAAGTCAAAGAGGCAAGAATTAGTTATCCAAAAGTATTGTTTGTCTTTTTTTCTCTAAAACTTTATCTAAATCTGTGGTTTGACTTGTTCAAATCTACCAACCAACCTAATTACGTGACCCACAAAATGTGAGATACATGTGTAAGGCCCGATAATTTATCCGCTAAATTTGCTTTGATTCGTTATTCGTTTCGATTCAATCTGTAAAATTTTGATATATGTTAGTCGTCGAAGCAAAAGCAAATAATAAAAATTAATATATTTTACAAACGAATCAAACCACAAATATTAAAAAACTGAGAGTTTTGATTTCAATCTGATCCGACATTATATAAATCGTTATATATCTACAAATAAATATAGATTTTATATATATAATTTTATAAAGTTATTATTATAACATATCATTTTGTAAATTTTATTTGAAATTTACGTATATATTTTTTATAAAAACGATAATTTGGTAAAATTTTGTGTGTTTATAAAAAAAATGGTCAATTTCTGAAATTTATGTAACACAGTTTCATTATTTTCATATTATATAAAAAAAATAAAACAAATTTATATAGTTTTTTAGATTTACTTGTATTAAACAAAGTAGATGAAATATTCGTAAATATTCGCAAATATCCAAAAAAATCGAATATCTAGAAAACTAGATATCTGAATTTCTCTGAAGCGAAACAAATCAATAAATAAGATATTCGTAAGATACGAAGCAAATCACAAATACTAAAAATTATGAAGTTATTCAATTTGTGTTCACCCCTATACATGAGACTTTTAAAAGCTTGTAAACACACAATTAGGGGCGGATGCGAATCGAATATTCAGATATTTGGAAGTCTTCGTGATTCGATCTCTTTCGTCCGAATAATCAATTATCCGATTCGATTGATCCGTAGCCATCTGGATATTCGGTGTCTCAGATATCCGAAAATTTTTAGGTTTTTAACCGGATATACGATTCGATCCGTAAAAATAAATAAAAATCCAAAATAATATAAAGTAATAATAACTTATTAAAAAAATCATTTAATTTGAAAAAAATATAACTAATATAATAAGTTTAATTAATAAATATATTGTAAATTTACATATATATAATTCTTTAAATATATGTATATATATGCATATAACAGACTATGTCGACTATGTCGGATATCCGTTCCTGAAACTATTAGATCATGATTAATGGGGTATCTTAAGAGAGGTTCTTGCACTGTTTGCGGGTCCCACTGACATGTAGGACCCATGAACCGTGTAAGAACCGCTTCTTAAAACTCTTAAATAAGAACCGTTTTTAAAGGGTTTCTTACACTGTTTGTGGGCCCCACTGCCACATGGCGACCGTAATTGGTTCGTTTTTATTTTTATTTTTCTAATTTTTTTAAATCAAAAAAAAATAAAAAAAATAGGAAACCCACTTGGGGTTCGAGGGTTAATCATGCCCTTAGTATTTGTGATTCTATTAGAGCATCATTATCCGGGTTTCTTAGAGGGGGTTCTTGCACTGTTCGAGGACCCCACTGACATGTGGGACCCGTGAACAGTGCAAGAACCATCTCCTAAAATCCTTAATTAAGAACATGTTTTTGATGGTTTCTTGCACAGTTCGCGGGCTCCATTGACATGTGGCGGCATGCGATTGGTTCGTTTTTTTTTTTTTAATCCGCAAAAAAAAGTAAAAATAAATAAATAAGAACCCCATTTGGGGTTCTTAGGGATAAAGATGCCCTTAGTATTTATGATTTTGTTTAACAAATATTACATTTTAGTATTTATTTTGTTTCATAGAGTTACGGATATCCAGATTTTTTTGTTTAAATCAAAACTAATAACGAATAAAATTAAAATTTATGGATATTTGCCCTACCTTACACACATTCATTATCAAGTAGTACAAGATGCTTGAAAAGATATTACCCCTGTTCGTTTCATCGTCGTTGCTTCTAGCGGCAGTGTTCAAAAACGTACGGCAACAAAGACCAAAAAAAGACAAAAAACCCCTGTTCGTTTCTTCATCGCTGGACGCAGCGGCAACGTCCGATAATAAAGCCTTTCATCACGGCAATATACAACACCGGTGATGCATTACTTACTTGTTTTCCAGTAGCTGCGGCAGCTAACAACAAACGAAACGGATGCGAAAAATTTCAGCGTTATGGGCGTCTCATTTTTATGTCTCCAGCAATCAAACGGCGGCTGTTTAACTTTCGATTATGTCTTTTTTTTTTGTCTTTGTTGCCGTACGTTTTTGAACACTGCCGCTAGAAGCAGCGACGATGAAACGAACAGGGGTAGAATCGAAAGTTAAACAGCTGCCGTTTGATTGCTGGAGACATAAAAATGAGACGCCAATAACGCTGAATTTTTCCGCATCCGTTTCGTTTGTTGTTAGCTGCCGCAGCTACTCGAAAACAAGTAAGTAATGCATCACTGGTGTTGTATATTGCCATGATGAAAGGCTTAATTATCGGACGCTGCCGCTTCGTCCAGCGATGAAGAAACGAACAGGGGTAATAGCATCAACCTACCATTATATATATCTAATTCTATTGCGAACAACATGGAATTTGACGCTGTTGGAAAAAACCCCAAGAGATGAGTCAATTAAGCCTAAACCCACCTAACACCCCAATTATAAAAATAAAATAAAAAGTTTAATAAGCTCTCTGTCCATAACTAATGATATTGGGGTCTACATGATCACAAGAGAAGCTATCTGCAATCTAAGGGCATGTTTATTGCAGGTCTCTTAACATAGAGTTCTTAGTTTTTCTAAGAGACGTATTTTAATTTTTAACTAAGAAACTTAAGAACAGTCTCTTAAATAAGAGACCTAAGGCCATCTTTAACCCGGTCTCTTATTATGGGATTCTTAATTTTTTTGACCTTTTTTTTTTTTTTTTTACATTTTTCCGGATAAAAGACGTTTCTTATGTCTCTTATTTAAGAGACGGTTCTTAAGTTTTCTTAGTTAAAATTAAGAAACGGTCTCTTAAGAAAATAAGAACCCATTGTTAAGAGACCTGCATTGATCATGCTCTAAGAGACGTCTCTTAACGGGAAAATTAAAAAAAAAAAAAAAAATGTGAAATTATAAGTTAAAAACCCCGCCTAAGAGACTGTGGATAAACATGGCCTAATATCCCATTTAACCATGCATTCTCAACTTGGTCATAGTATACCTTAATACCTTCAGAGATAAGACCCAAGGTCATTAGTATCAGGACTAACTTGGCTAACTTAAAACATTCTCCAACGTATTTCCATCAACTAAACAGTGGGAGTATTTTATGGTTGTTACTTTTTATCAACTCGTCCTGGTTTTAATGTCGCATTTTAAAGTTAATAAAGCATTGGGAATAAACACAATTGATTAAGGCCATGCTTTCCCTAGTCTAAGAAAACCAAATCTCAGATTCAAACCATTTGGTTTTGCCCTCTACTCTTCCATACTGTGGTCATATTTTTTTCTGTCCATAATCAAAGATACAGGATCAACATACAAAACAAATGTTCTTCAAAAGTTAAAGCCACATATCAAAGCAAAATGCTTAACATGAACAAAAAAACTGAATGAAGAAATTAATATAGCACCATGCTCGTGTAGTCTGAAGCATTGAATCAGGCTAAACAGACTATGATTTTCTTAGGTGCCAATCCAATAATTTTGCAGGAACAAAAACTAGTTTTACTCAAATCAAATAATTAATTTATCTACTAATCTAAAGTTTAAAGACAAAAGCAGAGCAATTCAGAGAACTTTGAAGGTATGTAATATAAAATCCACATGAATATAAATTCAGAGGCTATATATATTCTCATCATCATGATCTGCTTCCTTCCCATAACAGTATACAAAATCCAACGCAATGAATTTAAAACCAGTATCACAAGATCTGTTCTGGGGAGGTTCAAAGCTATTGAACATCACCAGAGATGAAAACAAAGAAGCGAAAGTGCCAATATATAGCACCAAAAGAGTACCCTTTTCTCGATTTTTGTTCCTTAGCATCTATAAACTCAAAGATGAAAGGGGCTAATCAGGTGCTCATACTAGCGCAATTACAAAAAAAAAAAAAAAAAACCATTATCAAGACAAAACTAATAAAGCAACACACTTTCCTAATCCTAAGAATGTAGTAATGAAACCCATAATCCATAAACGGTATTTTGACTATTCAGAAAACTTTGAGAATGATTTTCGTTGATGCTAGTTGCAGCTGTGTGCATTTTATAAGAAGACAACCGGGTAGGTTAACAAGTAAGAACCGGGTCGGGTTTTAATCCACACTCTAAAATGGACACTCGGCCCATAAGACTTTTGTGGGCTTCGGATCCAATCCTATCATATGCACCAAGACCAAAATCGACACACCTCCATGTATATGCCAACCTAGTTCTACTTCCAGCACCATTCAGCATCCTAATGACAAGAATCTTAGACCATGATTAACCCGGGTCTCTTAAGCTGAGGTTCTTAACGTAAAATTTATCTTTTTAATTATTTTTTTTTTTTTTTACATTTTTCCGGTTAAGAGACGTCTCTTATGGTTCTAATTTAAGAGACGTCTCTTATGGTTCTAATTTAAGAGACGATTCTTAGATTTTCTTAGTTAAAAGCTAAGAAACGTCTCTTAGAAAAGCTAAGAACCCCACCTTAAGAGACCCCACCTTAAAAGCTAAGAAACATCTCTTAGAAAAGCTAAGAACCCCACCTTAAGAGACCCCAGTTAATCATGCTCTTAGTTTGATGAACGGCCGGAACAGGAAGCTATGCTTGTTAACATTAAGGACAACATAAGGCTTAAAAAGAAGCAATCATGACGTTTAGAGATGTAGACAAAAGCAGTGAAAGGAACATGAGCCTCGTTGAAGATGATTAACTTGCACTGTTTAGAATGATATGAAATGAAACAAAGCTTAATTTTGCACCCATTTTTCTTTTAAATCTACAAAGTGATATATAAAAACCTAAAGAGGGTCCACATGTTTTAAACGAGAGAGCAGAAACTAACAAGATCCTGAGGGGTTTAAGAAGATTTTAAAAAGAATGAACAAAAGACACATGACTAAATCTCTCTTCATCTCCTCCCACACTAAAAGCTTAAATGAACCAATATTTACACTAACTCCTTACTGGACCACATCCTTTTCCACCAGTTCTGTCTACACGATCCTTTATTCTTCAGTCTCTGACATCTCAAAACTGGCACGAAGTTCCCAGTCTTTGCCTCAGGTTCTGTCCTAAAGTTATGGCCTTGCGCTTTTCAAATGCCGGATAAAGCAGCTCTTGATACTTCTCCAAGAAAATCTTCCACTCCTCTTCACTCATATCCGAGAGCTTCACAAAGCTCGTGCTTGCTGGGATCTGTTCTTCTGCACTCCTGTGTCCCGACGAAGCATATGCGCTCTCTGCTCTCCCCCCTGGGTGTTTCTGATACTTCTGGCTCTTTTCACCAAGTAGAGTGCTTTTCAAAGACATTGATAGCTTAGTAATCGCATGCACTTTCTCTGGAATAGCTATCTCATTCACTTCCTTCTCTTCTTCTTCTTCCTCTGTTGTTTCTTCCACCTTTGAGAGATGACTACGAGCGTTTCCAAGTTGGGATACTGGTTTCTCGAGCATCACTTCCTCGCAATCTAAATCGAACTGGAACTCAACATCACCGCCCAAGTCTGATCTTGGAGACTCAGTATCCTTTTCTCCTATCAAACTCCTAGCCTCAAGACACACCACTTCAATCTCACTAGGCTCCTCGTCTCCAGGACGAACCTCTCGAGTCATCATCTCACCAATTTCAGCCAAACATAATCCATAAGCAGCAGCTTCCTTCAGTAAAATCGTGCAGAGAACTAGAACACGGAGACTGGCCTCTCGTACCATTGGAAGCTCCCTTCGCAGCATCTCACAATCTTCAAAAGGATCAAGATTCGCTATGTACTTCAGCTCATCTTCTGAGAACGGGATCGATGCCTGTGGCCAATGAATCCACTCAAAGTAAGGATCCTCCAGAGTTTCAGGCAAGCAAAGACCATGATCTATCGGAATCAGCTCCACTTGACCAAACATTCCAACACCATCCAGCTTCCTGACCAGAAGGTTCCCTGAGTGCCTGTCTGTATTCAAGATTCTAATGTCAAGAATCCCTATACGATGCACAGCTGAAACAGGGAAGCTGGACGTTCCATGCTCACTAGCATCATAATCATGAGGTATAAACTGCTGCAAGGAAGCAATCTTACTCACCAACATCTTCTCCATATGCTTGCTCACCTTCACTCCATTGTTGACATTAAATATAGAGTGAGAAATCTTCACCAGAGCAGTGGGAGGAACTTTCGCAAAACCATCCTTGTCAAGGAGATAAGCAGCGACTTCTCTGTAACCTGTTTCCCCAACACGCACAGAACGTTTCAACCCAGGCTGTCCAAGCGCCTTACCAACAAAACCTTTCGGATTATTAGGAGCAAAAGGCTCCTCATCAGTTGGTTTAACAATTGCAACACTATCACCACGGCTGTTCTTAAAGAAGTAAACCCCTCCAAGCCCACTATGGACAGCAACAGGATTAATGCCCTTCTTTAACGCTTTTGTAATATCTTTCGCCATTTGCCTCACAAACGAGGAACAAACCGAGTTCCCAAGTATCTCAATAGAACTGGTCTCATCTCTATGATGCTGAAGATCAGCTCTCATTGGAGAAAGACACGGAGTGGAAGAACTCCGATGAAAGTTGTTCCGAGTTAGTAGCAGAGGAGAGTCATTCCTCACTGATGTAAGATCATTATGAAGCACCAAATCCCCAAAAGTCAAAGAGCTTTCCTCTGTAGGGAAGTTAAGAGCAACCTGCAACTTCCTTTTCACTGTGTGCGCGTTATCACTACGATCCAGCTCCAACCCTAGTACGCAACCAGTCTCTGTCTGAACAAAAACCCGCCTACGACCCACAGGCTGCTTCATCCCCAACTTGTTAAACTCATGGAACTCCCCGGTCAGGGGACTCTTTAGAAGCGCAACTGCCATTTGTGTCTGAATAGGACTGTCGAGCTTACGTGACATGAATGTGGAGATCAGACCAGAGAAGAGCACAGCCTCTAAGATGGCTTCAAAAGAAAGTCCCTTTCTTCTTCCTTCTAAGACAGGTTGCTTAAATCCAAGACCAATCAACCCAACCAAACCAAATCCTTGAGCTAAACAAGATGAGCTTCCATAGTTAAAGTCTAAACAATCTGCAAATAAAGATGTTGGATCAAGCGTGAGTAAAAAAACACAAAATCAAAACTTTATGCAAATAACTAATAGAGAATCATCTAAAACTAAGCAAATAAATAAAAAGTAACGGAAACAAAGGTTGGTGTGTCTTCTTGTAAGAAGAGAGCATTAAATGCAAAAAAGAACCGTATAAGAAAACACCAGTGTGTATATACAATAACAATCTAACATATTGCTCTTGTTAAAAAGAGTAAAGATTTGTGAATTAAAAGAGAAAAAAGGATCGAGCTTGCAATAGTAAATCTGAAGAACTAATCGAAATCTTAAGACCCATAAATCAAATTTAAAATAACAACGAAGAGCAAGAGCAACACAATCTACAAGAAACATGGAAGAGAAGAGAAGACTCTCACCAGAAAATGATGCGACGGCGAGGAGAGAGAAAGACCGGTGACGGGGATAATGAGCTTAAGATGAAACAGCCAACCGAGAGAAAGGAGCTCGAAAACGAATACAGTCGCGGAGATTAAAAAAAAAAGCTAACTCGTTCCGAGTCGACTCGGGAAGGTCTCTCGCTGTTCTTTCTCTCGTTCCTATCTCTTTCGCTGCATCATCACTTACACAGACAGACTTTTTAACCTCTCCACACCGCTTAACCCAAGGGTCAAAAACTAACCATGGTTAAATAGCCTTAAAAGGTCCCGGTGAATTTTTTTTGTTTTTCAGCTAAGTAATAATTCGAAGCGTCTAGAACGGAAGATCAGGACCGTCGAAATAACGTCGGTGAAATGAGGAACGTACGATGATGAGAGAACCGGACTAAGAAACAGAGGATGATGACGTGGACATTAAGGATTAGAGCTTTGACGTGGCTGGGTCAAACATCTTAGTTAGCTGAGTTACCATATTTACCATTTATCGACAAAGACTAATTTTAGTTTTTCTAAATTTGGAAATACTTTGTCATACAAATACAAATGTGTGTGTGATCGATACCGACGTCTCGATAATTATACTATTGACGTATTCTCCAAGTGATTTTGCACGTAAATGAATGTGTATTATCTTCAGGATAGTTTAATACAATATCGTAATCATAATCTTGGTCACTTTAAAGTTAGAAACACAATGATCTAATATTAACTCAATGATCAGACTATAGACAACTGTAGAAATATGATTGTAATCATTGAAAAGAATATATATCTGATATTCAAAATCAAGACAATCGCATATGACATATATTGACATTGAAACTTTGTAAACATAGCCGGATCTGGGTACAATCGAGTGAAACATTGGCTTCGACCTCTAAAATTTTTTAAATTTTTTCATGTAGGAATAAATTTCCAATTACGAAATTTTTCTTTTTTATAAAATTTCTTTAAAAAAATGTTTAAAGTCCCAAAAATAGTAGATCCAGCCTTGTTTGTAGCTGTATATGTACGATGAAATCTGCAATAATTTTTTTTTTATAGAAAGAATAAGCTATTGCAGTTTCTATAGAATCTATCACTCGTTTTATTTTGTATCCGCTTTGTACTAGAATGAAATGTCGTTTTATGTAACTCATTCAAACCATTTTATACAACATTCAAATGTCTCAGATACATGATTTAAAAATATATTTTTCCTTCTATGATTAAACATATAAAATATGAGAAGATAGATTAGTCATTGGTCAAAAATTATATCCTAAGTACCTCAAGTATATCTATGATTATGAACACAGACCATTATTGTAAATCACCATGTGTTAGGCACGACGTGGTAGAGGTGCATAGCGGTCAACGGCCGGGATAGATATTTTCCAACATAAGCAAATCCACTACAATGTTTGTTTATTCCCCTGCAGGCGTACTGGTAATATTATTCTTTTAAATTGGTACTTGTTTTATTAATATTTGATTCCACCTTAGAAATTTTAAACCAAGTTTTTTTTACATCTATAAGAATTTTTATGTATCCTAACCATCGTCGTCTTTGGTTCCTTAAGAAAATAGTATTACTGAAGCTTTAGATAACAACGATGCCAAACTAAATGAAAATGGAAGACAAGAAAAGGTCATGCATGCCACTAAATTCAGAGGACTGGTGATTGGTGAACGTGAAGCTGATTCAGTTGCAAGTTGAGCTACACGACACGTTTCATTATGTATCTCGTGCTTAAACTGCAAACTCTATTGTATTTATATTCTCTTTTTATTAAACTTTTTTTTTGTTAACTAAAGGGACGTTTAAACAAAAATTAAAAGTAAATTAAACATATTAAATTATAACCCCTATTTAATATAGTTGACATCTACATCCAAACATGTTAGAAACAAAATTATCCTCTTTGATAACACAGTTAGGTGAAAGATAAATCACCAAAGTCGTTAGCTAAGTGAACATATATTTGGCTTACTTTCATTCTTTTTAACTTAAATATCACATAGTCTTTTATCATTAAATACAAAATATTCTAAAAAATACTGTACATTGTTTTTCTGTTTAACATTCAGCTTGTTAAAATGTCAGGATGAATATTTAATTGTATTGTGTCCAAAAGAAAAAAAAAATTTAATTGTATTGCATAACGTTGGCAAAAAAGAAGTGTAGTTAGGAATTCAATTATAATATTTGTCATTTTGAATTGCATACACACACATATATATATATGATAAAATGAAGAAGTATAAGTTTTAAATAAAGAGATATAAGAATAAATAAAACTTGTCAGCAATGTTATGTAAAGGTGCCCCTAGTTTCATGATTAAACCATGTGGAATTTTTTTTTGGAAATTGTTTAGACAAACTTTTCTGTTTCTAATTTTGTTTGGTATATCATCTTGCTATATTTAAAAAAAAATGTTACTGCAAAAAAAAAACGACACTAGGGATTAAAATTTGGTCGTTTCTTATTGTGTGTTAATAAATAATATACTATAAAACCTTTAATCAGAAAAAAGAAAAGAACGTATAAAATGTTCCTACAAAAAAAAACGGTAACTGGAGATAAAAGAGAATTGGTCGTCTCTTCTTGTCTGACAGATTTTTCTCTGTGGGCGGGGCTATCCGTTGGCTAACTAGCCTCTTGTTTATTATCACTGACGCAATCATGCATGGAGCATCAAATCAGTCCTTTAAAAAATCATATTTGAATATGCAACATTTTTCAGTATAAGTTACCAATACATGAAAAAGTTAGTATTACAAAAAATATTACTATTAGATTACGACCATCACAAACTTTTAACCGTTGAAACAATTTTTTTCATCGCAGCAACGGCTCAATATTTCGTATAATTATTTATTAGTGATGAAAACTATATATGTTCTCGTCATAAGAAGAAAATAGTAGTTAAAATGTTTTATTGGTAAAAAGACATTTGTAGCATTAGGATTAACTAATATAAATGTAGGGTTTAGATTTGAAGAGTGAGGTTTAAGATTTTTTAAAATAATAACTAATTTTAAAATAATAATTTCAAAAAAAATAAAGAAAAAAACGGAAAGACAAAGTTTTCAATCAAGAAAGTTGTTTTTCAAAATTTATAAATTAATTATTTTTTTTTATTTATATATTTATAGAGTACGGATACAAGAGTTCTATTTTTGTAATGAAATATTACTTTTTGTTATTTTCCTTGTTATGTGATATTTTGCTAAAAAAACTAAAAATTGTTATTGATGAGAATTATCCTCATTAAAAACTTTGTAACTAAAAGCAACATTAATGGGAGATCATAAAGGGTGGTTAGAGTGAGTTTTTGTAGGAGGAAGCCTACCAAATTAGAAGAAGAAGTGCTAAAAGCTTCAAAATAAACACCCATTTTTGTGGGTTTTTTCTACTGTTTGCGGACCCCATTGATATGTGGCAGTCTGCGATTGATTTATTTATTTATTTATTTTTTTAGAAAATCAGAAGAAAAAAAAATTAAGCATCCCATATGGAGTGCTGGATTAATCATGATTTAAATGGTTCTTGGTCGAATGACGTTTTCTAAATTCGAATTACTTGTCTATAAGCAGATATTAAATAAATCATGTCTTATCTAAACAAATTATAAACATAGAACCATCTTTGGTTCACAACACTAAGTCGTACAATGTTGAGTTATGAAAATAATTAGTGTGATTAATTGATTAACACAAAAGAATGTGACGAAACAAGAGTTAATTAAGATTACGTGACATGAATCCTCATGTTGTTGGATAAGGATCATCCTTAAACTTAGCATACAATGGACGATCAAGAGCTCTCTCCGGAACTCCCCTGTCCTCGTGAATCTTCGTAATGAGACTCTCTAGTGAAGGAAAATTAGCCTCTGCAAGAAGAAGAAGAAGAATATGTGAGCCATTAACAACGAGTATGACGAAAGGATAGATGAGGGTAAAGTTATAATTTATGTTAGAGCCACGGCCAAAGCCTTTGATAACTGGACCTCCAATACGCCATGGATCAATGAGTAAAGTGTTCTCTATCCCTGCAAAAATACACAGGTTCAAAGTGAAAGGAAAAAAAAAGTACTAAACAAAGTTTCTATATTGTTTTTTACAATCTTGAAAAGGAGGAAAACCCCATTTCTCGGGTCTTATGTCGAGTAAAGAGTTGATGACTTCATCTGCAGACATATAAAGATGTGTTTGTTTAGGCAAAGAAGGAACATCAACCACTTTTGTCCCAGCAGCTTTACCAGCCATAACACCCGGCCTGCCATATCCAAACAAGTGATCAAAATTTACATCCCCTTTTGATGGGAAGAAAAGATGAATAAAGGAAAGTTAAAAAAAATTAAACATTTAGAGCAATACATATGTACTTCATTTTTTTAAGAGAAAAATTAAAAGAGTCTAAACCTCGTGCTCTTGGCGACAGCATCTGCTGATCTCCACTATCAACATCTTTCTTGAACATGTACACCCCCTTTGTCCATTATGTATCTTGTATATGTTTGAAAAGTTGCAACTACTTAACTTGGATCCTTTTCTTCTTACTCCTTTTGAGTTTTTTTTTTGTATTACTAAAATATAATAGTTCAGAAAATTATCTCCACAAAACTAAAATGTAAAGCAAACTAGTCACATTACAATGTGAACCATTAAATGATAACACAATCTGAGAGTTTATTAGACTTTAGCTAAGATGAGTTTATTTTGTTTGTGTTTTGGTTGGTTGTCATGAATTAGAAAAGACGTTGAAAGATTGTTAATCGATAGATTTACGTTATATCAAAACCTATCTAAGATGTATTAGATACAATTCAGTAAAACATGGTTATTTTTTTTTTGTATTTGTAACGCTCTGTACCTCTATTGGTAATGATCATTCAGTGTATGGGCTCCATCTTGTGCAAAGGATGATGTATTATTTTAGGAAATTCGAAAAATTGTTTATTGGTGTATAATCACTATGTGATTGTTTTAAATGTTTGACATCATTCGTACGATATCACAAAACATTTTTCCATAGATTATTTATCATTCAATTAATTTAGTTTAAACACACTTAATGTTTTTTTTAAATTAGATTATTGACCAAAAAGCAAATGCACAATATTCAAATCAATTCTTTTAAACAAATTAATAGATTACCTTATAGGCTTATACCAAAATCCAGATGTTATTCAAAATAAAGTAGTGGTTTGTTTACAAAAGAAAAAGTAGTCAGTATTTACCGAAAAAAATGGATCAAACAATGAGGCAGATAAATAAAATTGTATAGCTAGGGACAAAACATGATCCCACCAAGCATTTTAGAATCCTACCGAAAGCACACATCATCCACTCAAGATGAAATCATATTAGTGATTCAAAAGTACGTAAATGAGAGACATGGCGAACAGAGAGCCAGCAACGGTGAACAACAAGCAAATCATATTCCCACATTATGTGAGTGGATTCCCGAAGGAATCCGATCTAAAAGTCACCACAACCACCATCGATCTAAGGCTTCCGGAGAGATCCACATCAGTTCTTGTGAAGAATCTTTACCTGTCTTGCGATCCTTACATGCGCATTTGCATGGGAAAGCCTGACCCCTTGAGTTCTTCGCTCTTTCCAGCGTATGATACCGGCAAGGTACTAACCAGGATAACATATTTCATTGTTCTCTGAAAATTGGATAACTTCATTGACATTTTGATATTGGTTATACCTTAATGTTTTGGAACCGATTATTACAAAACTTGTTTTCTATGCAGAAACTTCAATATATTTGTGTAATTTATGTCTCTTATGAATATAATTTTTGATAATGTCGCTATTTTTTCTTGAATGTGTTGTGTATAGCCAATCGTTGGCCTTGGAGTGTCTAAAGTGATAGATTCAGGGCATCCAGATTACAAAAAGGGTGACTTAATCTGGGGACTAGTTGGATGGGAGGAGTACAGTGTTATTACTCTAGCTCCTTACTCACATTTTAAGATCCATCACACCGATGTTCCATTATCTTACTACACTGGACTTCTTGGTATATATCTTATCTCACTCTTGATTTGATTGTTCAAAAAAATCATGGCAGTGTGATTCTTGATTTCTTTTGCCCTCTAGTTTTGATAGTGAAGAAGTATGCTGGTATGAGATTCTTAATATATATACGAACGTAGTAAAGAATGTACGTTGATCCCGTCTCATTCTTCATTTTCTTTAAGCAATTAATGTTAATCAATGAAAGTGCCCCTATCTAATTATAAAATACAGTGAAAAACTTATATGCCCTTGGTTAAATGCAGTTTGCAGTAAACATATGCCACTATGGTCTGTGAATACAAAAATGTGTGTTTCATCAGAAATTAATGAGATTTTTTTTACTAACAATCATGTAAAAGTATGCTTGATGACTTACAAACTTAGTAAGATTTCTTTATAACATAAGATATGATAGATTGGCAGTGGCGAACCTAGGTAGAGGACAGTGGGTGCACATGCCCCCATAATAATTTTAAATTTAGTATATTTCTTAACAAATTTGATGTCTACACCTATAAATACATGTAAATGGCTAAATCTCTCAAATAAACATTTTTAAAGTTTTTATCACAAAAATAGATTTCACAGAAAAATGACTAAAATATATTTTTTTATTTTGAAAAATTTAATATATATATATATTTTAAATTTTAGTTAATCCAAAGGATATATATATATTTATAATTTTTAATAAAGTCTATTTTGATAATTTTTCTAATTAAAATATATTTTGATGATGAATTTTTTTTTTAATTCTATTAAGGTATTCTCTGTAAATTGAGACATACTCTAGCATTTGTGCTCCTACTGAAAAAAAAATCTTTGGTTGCCCTTTCTTTTATATTTGAGTTGCTCTATAGTTTATATCCCTGAATGGTTGATGCCTTGATGGTGTTAAATTATAATAAAACTGTTTTTACTTTGATAAATGAACTACAACCTTTAAAGCAAAAGTTCACTGTTAACTGAAATGCAAACGTCAAGTTTTTCTTTATTCAAATGTAAATGCAAAACAAAAATCATCATTTTGGAAAACAGATATGTTTAAAATTGATTTAATTTGATATTAACTGCAGGTATGCCTGGTATGACTGCTTATGCTGGATTTTACGAAGTTTGTTCACCTAAGAAAGGAGAGACTGTCTTCGTGTCAGCTGCATCCGGTGCAGTTGGTCAGCTTGTGGGACAATTTGCAAAGCTGATGGGTTGTTATGTCGTTGGAAGTGCCGGTACTAAAGAAAAGGTACTTAAAAACTCAACATTATATCAAGAAAGTGACTTGCTAATAAACCCTAACCCTTCTTATGGAGCTTCTCTAAGGTTGATCTTCTCAAGAATACGTTTGGATTCGACGACGCTTTCAATTACAAGGAGGAAAATGACCTTAACGCTGCCCTAAAGCGGTTAGAAGATACATGTTATTGTAGTTTTATATAGATAAAACAATCATACTCCTTCCGTTTCATTATAAGTGTCACTTTAGGTTTTTGCACACGGTTTAAGAAAATAATTAATTTTGCATATTTTCTATATAAAAACACAATTACCTATACACCTAACCATATTTCAACCAATAAAAACTAAACTGCAACATAAAATTAATAAATTTTGCATCGAAAGTCGAAAACAACACTTATTTTGTAACAAAAAAAATTCTCTAAAACGACACTTAATATGAAACGGATGAGGGAGTATAATCTTTGGCTTAATAAATGACTTACTAGGTATTTCCCGGAAGGGATTGACATATATTTTGAGAACGTGGGAGGCAAAATGTTGGATGCAGTGCTGG
>CAJHQQ010001010.1:0-123480 GCA_905132885.1 Moricandia moricandioides | reverse complement strand
CGTGTTATGTATCGATCTGCATCTCCTACCAAAATTTCAGACCAAACCACAAAAAAAAACATAATAATAATATTACAAAGAGATTTGTCTACCTCTCTCTCTCCCTCTCCCTCTCCCTCTCCCTCTCCCTCTCCTTACTCGCGTGGACCTCTTTTTCAGTATCCTCGAATCTCTCTTTGATTTTGGAGTTCTAATTTTCCAGATCTGCTCTCGATTAAACCTAGAGTTCTCGGCAAGTTTCCTTTTTGTCAAAATATCGAAATTGACCTAACCGTAGGAAACCCTAGACGTTGTTGTTTCTTGCTGTACAGATCTTTATCCGTAGGCAGTGTTTTGGTTTGGTTAGATTAGCCTTTTAGAGATTGATAAGAAAGACAAGGTTGTGATGATGAACAGCAGCAACAACAACAACCGAGGAAGGTATCCTCCTGGGATTGGTGCTGGTCGTGGTGCCATTAACCCTAACCCTAATTTCCAGTCACGGCCGGGTTACCAACAACAGCCGCCGCCACAGTACGTTCAGCGCGGCGGTTACGCGCAACAGAATCACCAACAACAGTTTCAGCAAGCTCCGTCTCAGCAGCCTCATCGATACCAGCAGCAACAACAACAACAACAATGGCTTCGAAGACCACAGATCTCTGGTGGTAACAGTAACGGTGATGCAGTTGCAGAAGTTGAGAAGACTGTTCTGTCCGAAGCTATCGACACAAAGTTAGTTGCTTTGTCATCTTTTCATGTTTGGATGTGATTGCTTTCGTTTTTATCTCTTTGACTTAGAGTGAAGTATACTTCCCATCTTACATTGCATTGGCATTGAACTGTTCAGTGTTGGTTTCACTTTTGTGCGTTTGATAACGTTTATCAAGCTCTTAGACGTTATGTTCGAGGCGTGCTTATATATTCATTATGTTATTACCTCTCCAGCTCGGAAGATTGGAAAGCGAGGCTAAAGCTACCTGCACCTGATACTCGCTACAGAACTGAGGTAACTTATAGTCCTTAATTATGTTAGGGGCATGCTGTTGTTTTCTGTAGAAAGGTGTTTTGTGTATTTGATAGATTAATACATAAACCCATTATTGTTGATGATATTTTCCCACCTTTTAACCTTGGTGAAAAAGCTCTTGTTTTATGTTTTTAATACAAAACTCTGCTGAGAATCTATTTGGGCAACAAATAGTTTTTTTTTTTGGTTTGCACGGGATTACATTTGCATAATTCTTCACCTGGTATCATGTTCAGGATGTGACTGCAACTAAGGGAAACGAGTTTGAAGACTATTTTCTGAAAACGAGAGCTTCTTATGGGAATATATGAGAAGGGTTTTGAAAGACCTTCTCCTATTCAAGAAGAGAGTATTCCAATCGCTTTAACTGGTAGAGATATCCTTGCCCGTGCTAAGAACGGGACTGGGAAGACAGCCGCTTTTTGTATTCCTGTCTTGGAAAAAATTGACCAAGATAACAACGTTATTCAAGGTAACTGCTCCCTGGACCATGCTGTCAGTTGATTCTTTGATTTAATAGAATGCTATTATCTATTTGAAGTTCTGCCAGCTACTGGCTATTGATTTTTCATGTGGCCTGAAGTGTTCTCTCTTAAACGTCTACTGCTTTCGTTCTAACCTAGTTTATCTCTGATGCCTGTCTTATTTGCAGCTGTGATAATTGTTCCAACTCGAGAGTTAGCCCTTCAGACATCACAGGTGTGTAAGGAGCTGGGGAAGCATTTGAAGGTTGAAGTCATGGTGACCACTGGAGGCACCAGTCTGAAAGATGATATCATGCGTTTGTATCAGCCTGTTCATTTGCTGGTAGGAACTCCTGGAAGAATTTTGGATCTCACCAAGAAAGGTGTTTGTGTTTTGAAAGATTGTTCCGTGTTTGTTATGGATGAGGTAAATAGTGGACTGCTTACTTTGAACTTTTGCTGTTAATTGTCTTTTTATACATCAATTTTTGTCACAATACCAATGGTTTACCTGAATCTAATTTAGATACGAATCTATTTTCTAGGCTGATAAGCTTTTATCTCAAGAGTTCCAACCTTCAGTGGAGCATCTGATTAGCTTTCTTCCGCAAAATCGTCAGATATTGATGTTCTCAGCCACGTTTCCTGTCACTGTCAAGGATTTTAAGGATAGATTTCTAACGAATCCTTACATCATCAATCTCATGGATGAGCTTACGCTCAAGGGTATTACGCAGTTCTATGCTTTTGTGGAAGAACGACAGAAAATTCATTGCTTGAATACACTATTCTCCAAGGTTAGATCTGAACTTAAATATTGATTGCTTTCTTTTCTTTTTTCTTTTTAGCTGGCATTGACTCTCTTTTTCTTCTGCAGCTGCAAATTAACCAATCGATAATATTCTGCAATTCTGTGAACCGTGTGGAGCTCTTAGCTAAGAAAATTACCGAACTTGGGTATTCGTGCTTTTACATCCATGCAAAGATGCTTCAAGACCACCGGAACAGAGTGTTCCATGACTTCCGCAATGGTGCATGCCGGAATCTTGTGTGTACTGGTATGCCTAAGTGTTTTTATGCTGATCAATTAATTTACTTCTTAGAACTCAAGAGTGGCTTTCCTTAGGGGATTGTTACACTTGTTTTGCTATTTTTTCTTTGTGAAATGAGCCAAACCTGAATAGTATATCGTTTGATGATGATTGCTGCAGACTTGTTCACACGTGGGATTGACATTCAAGCAGTCAATGTGGTGATAAACTTTGATTTCCCAAAGACCGCAGAAACTTATCTACATAGGGTAAGCTGAAATCAGCTGTCTACATATTGATTAATGGTAATTTGAGTTTGATACCCGGTTGCTATTCAGGTTGGTCGATCAGGAAGGTTTGGCCATCTTGGTTTAGCTGTGAATCTTATCACCTATGAGGACCGCTTTAACCTGTATGTCTTTCTCTCTTAACTGGTTTGTACTCATGCTGCCTATTCTCTCTTACCCTTAGTCATACATTTTTTTATAGTTACCGGATTGAGCAAGAGCTTGGAACGGAGATTAAGCAAATTCCTCCACATATCGATCAGGCAATTTATTGCCAATAACTAAGGGTTGGCCGCCTTAGTCTGCTATCAGGTGTCTCAGTAATAAGTGGTAAGTAATATCAACTTACGGACAGACTTGAATATTTCCTACTTTTTGGAGTCGTTTTACTTCATATATAAAGATTCTAATTTTGTAGTATATACAATACATAGTGTTCTTGAAAGATCTAAGATGAAGTTTAACAGTTGCAGCTATTATATCATTAGGAGACAAAATTCTTGTCCTTTTACACTTCAAAATTTCCTTCGAGTTAGTTTTGCTTCCCCATTTACTAGAGTCCCTAAATATTATTCGATTTGTGTGTTTTTTTTCAGGTTGGTTGACGCAATGGGAAGAAAGTAGTTGTGTTTATCTAGCCGTGGCAGGGCAACCACAACACAAAAAGTCTTCTCATTCTGGCTCTTACCACCAAAATGTTATGTGTGCGTCTTTTGATTTTCCCTTATTTATAAGATTCAACTACATATAGACAAAGGCCTAGAAGGTTTGAAATTCTGGGTAGTAGTGGAAATGATGTTTGTTTTTTTTCAATTTAGGTTTGACAAGTCGTTTGATGCAATGTCTCTTTCTTTGTTGTAGACTGATCAGTGGTATCAGTGTTGTGATGCGTCTTCAATAAGCTGACTCTCTAATAATCCTGTTTTCAGTTTTTCAACTTCAGTAATAAGTCTTTGCAACCTCTAAGATGATAGATTTTCCTTTTTGACATTAAAAAGAGGTTGCAGATTTGATTGTAATCGTTTCCTGTTGTCAATAGGTTGACCAGTTTTAGGGGTTTGGTCTGTGGACAATTATTTCAGCACTCTTGTTCCATGGCAACACAAGCACACACACCTAAATTATATAAGTATTAGCATAGGAGAGGGGGAGGTGGGTGGATAATCTGTAAAAGGGTCGCTGTTTAGTAATCAGAAGCAGCTGAAAGATGACTTGTTGGGAATCTGTCCAGTGGCTTGAAGCGTAGCAGCTTCTTCTTCAGCATGGAGAATCTGTTGAGCGCGTCTAGTTTGAACCTTTGCTTTCTTCTCTCGTGCCTTTGCATGAACTGCTACTTTCTTGCTCCTTAGTTTCTCTGCTTTCTCCATTTTCTTACTGTCCATCTTCCGCTGCAGAAAACAACAGTGTTTTTAGATGCAGCAGTCTTTAGACTCTTTACTAGTTGATTTGCTTCTTGTTTTTGAGCATCAATTTACTTGAGAAATAGAGAGGAACAAGGAGTCTTTAGAGATGTTTTTGTGGGAATCACCTGGAGATTAGCGAGTTCAGATTCGATCTTTGTTGTTTTCTTAGTCTCCCATCCTGAAATCTCAAGGAGCTTCTTCTGAGTCCTGCAAATTAGAGAATTGTCACAGTTTCGTATAGAAACGCAAAACATTTGAATAGGTTGCTTCTTACTTGGTAGTGACCTTTATTATCTTCTGTTCCTTCCATGCTTTGATGACTGATAACTGCGCTTTTCCTACTTCACAAGTGTTTATATGTTAACAAAAAGAAGAGAAAACAAATTGCTTTTTTTTTATCCAAATAGCCATTCTCATATAAGGTACCGATAATATTGTAAGTTTGTGATAAGGAGTATTACCTGTCTCCATTTTATAAAAAGAATGAGCTTAGATCTTTAGGTTCTAACTGAAGGTTAAAAGAACATTTAGTTCTATTTATAAGTGATATGTTCGATCGGAAAGGTTCCAATGTTTTTAAGTGTATTGGTTTCATTTTTTCTTCTTGTGAGAATATTAAAAATGATTCTGATGGTTCTCCATCCGTCTGTGTTAGTCTTTTCATTGTTTATATTTTTATTTATTCGATCTGTCTTAACGAATAAATATTACAGCTTGCAAAATAAACGAATATTTGAAAAAATTGCGAGCATCACGTGTTTGCTAATTGCTCGTATTTTTGACTTTTTGTCATGATATGTGGAACTCTCAAAAGAGTTTTGTTAATCGTTAAAACATAAATGTGGAAATAGTTGTATATAACCGTACATATAAACTAATTTAATTTTGCTATTTTGAGAACCCGAATTTTTATTAGACGTATATATTTGGTCTTATAATTTGCTTCTCATCCCTAATATCTTTTCGTGAAAAATATCATATTTTAAAAATCAAAAGAATGGAATCTATATTTAAAAAAATAGAGAAATGTTTGGATGATATATGCTTAAAGCATTCCATAATATGTCCACTACATTATCTTACTAGTGCACTATTAGTTGTCATTTTGTTTTGTTTTGTTCTTTTCTTGTTACCTGCTTAGATGAATAATACGAGTTTATTTTTCATGTTGGATGGGCTTAGTCTTACCTATGAATTGGAACTCATTGCACCGCTAACGATTCTCAAGCACAAGTAGTCACAGTTACGAATGATTCACTTTCCAGAGCCCTTAGAAGGATCAAGAACAACACAAGTTTTAAGAACACACTGAATCCACACAAACTGTTTGCAAAGAACAGAGGAAAAATGTCATTGATACAAATAAAATTAAGCAAGCACGAAAGCATTCAGGAATGAATAAAGTTCATTTAGAATAATGATTATGATATTCTCAGAGAGCACGTTCTCTGATGATGTCGAGGCTCATCTCGCTAGGATCAGTAGCTTGCAACTCAACTTGGATTCCATCCATTTCTCTCTTGAACCTATCCTTTGAGCTTGCATACAACATCTTACTCCTTACTCTTGATGTATCAGGTGACCTGTTCAGTCAACGAATCAATCAAAAAGCTTACACATTATGAACTACAAACATTTGTTTAGTTACCACGCGATGAAAAAGATCTTGCTCTTCTGGCAATTCTCAGGTGTGGTGAAATCAAAATCATAGATTGCGTAACGGCATTCATCCTCTGGGATAGAGTTTGTGAAATCATCGTAAGTCTCATCTGGATTCCCAAGCTTCTCTACTTGTACTTCCTGTGCCTTCTCATCAATCTTGAACACGATATACCTGTAAGTCCTCTTTGTTTTCAACTCCATAAACTTGACCTTGCATTCATCACTTACGTGCATCCCTGATGCCGAGTTTGCCTGCCACAACATATATAAATTGAAAACACCTTCTTGACTAAAACTTAAAAAGACCTTTGATATGGAATCATACACCAAACATATATCCAACACACCATACACATGGGATTTAATTTCACATAACCTCATTGTTTTGGTGGATGTAAAAATCAGAAACATAAAGTAGTAAGCCATGAATGCATCAAATACGTAGAAGAGACTAAATATGTGTAGGAACACTTACCATATTCTTTTTTTTTGCTTTGTTGAGATCTCGAGATCAAAGATGAAGGGAATAAGTGTGGGGAGGGTTGAAGAAAGGGTTTAGGGTTGTTTTTGATCTTTTATATTTTATTTGCTCTCTTTAGCGCCTGTCATCGTCTTCAACATAGGCCACTTTGTTGCTGCCACGTTGTGCTCACATTTTCAAATGTTTTTTTATAATTTTAATATTATTTGTTTTAATCATTCTAATACATGTCTCTTTTTTTTTACTAGTTTGTGGTTGCGTATGAGGTTTGGGAGAACATGAAAGCATATACCAATTCAAAGATTATCTCAGAGAGCAGAGCTGTGTCTGAACATAAAGCATGTGATTCAAGATAAAACATGTGATTCAAGATCATACAAGATATATATACAGGGTTAAATTTTTCAGACTTTGTTGAAGTTTTTGTCATAAAATATACATTAAAAATAAATATGATCAAAATAATTTTTTTTATTTTAATTTTTTAATATTTTTTAAAAATATTTTTAAATTTTAAACTTCACCTCTAAAACCTTATTCATAACTTTAAACTTTAAGTTTTAGATTAATTAACATAAGAATATAAATGTATATTTACATACTTTAATAAAGTCTATTTTAATTATTTTTTTATTGAGTGTTATTTTGGTGACAAAATTTTTTTAAGTCTATTTTGATTATTATCTCTATATTATATATTTGAGGGCCAATAATTTCAAAAAAATTAGGATGTGCATTTGAATTGGTGGATTAGACATACTAAACTGCAATTTTATCCATTTTTCCGATTTTTAAAGGTAAAAGGCCAAAAAAAATTTTTGGCTTGTGGGGCCCTTGATGGTTGAGGTCTTTGACCCCCCTCTCTCTTCTGTCATGATTGGTCGTTGACTTTTAGTTGTACGCTATATATATATACCTGCAGCCTAAATGAATTCAGTTGTTTTTAAAAAAGATAAGGCCCAACACTTGCTAATCCGAATTGATCGACAACCAGCCCTAATCCGGTTTAATATAAGATGAACCAGATCCAAGAGGCCCATAAAAGCCCAATGGCCTTGAAGCATACGTCATTAGTTCCCTCCTCAACTAATCTCTGTTTAATTATTAAAAAAGAGTCCGTTACAAAGCGTAGTGATTACAGCCAACGGGAAAGAGGAAGATGAAGGACCACTTGCTTTCACAGGCCGTTGCTCTCTTTTTTTTTTTGAGTTTTTTTCAATATTTTTCTTTTCAAACGTATCATAAAATTTGTAAGACAACAATTTATTTATTGATTTTCTTTTCTTTTGTTTTACAATTTATTTAAAAATTGTCGGTTAAATTATTTCTATCTTTCTTTCTCTCTCTCTCTGTTTTTGTGGTTGTTTCAGAAATAAAATAAAGAAACAATTCGTTAGTGAATTTACAACACTCTGTGTCCTGTCTCTACTATTAGAATATATATATAAACTTGTGATCTGATCTACCTTTTTATTTATTTATTTTATATAGAATCATTATTTTTCGACAAGTTTGGATTGTTTAAGCTAAAGCTCACATGAATCACATACGTTCATGTCGATTCGATTGAGATACTACTGTCTCTTTTTTTTTAGATTAAATTAATTTGTAAACCACGTGGATTTGCCTTTGTCCTGGTTTTGTTTTTCTTTCTCTTCCTCGACCACTTTGATGCAATCGAGGAACCAAAAACCTAAATACTGAACCAAGTTCTATCGATCCAAAACCATTTTGTTTGGTCTTTTCTTGTGGTTGTGATTAGGTTTATTGGCTCCAGTTAGAGAGAGAGAGAGTAATTTCAGCACAAATTTAGGGTTTTTAATTTCATCCTTTTCCCCCAAATTCAGTTTTCTTCTTCTGGGTGTTTTTTTTTTGCTGACTCGAGTTGACTCACTAGAGTGGATTTAGCTTTTACTAGTGTAACCCACTCGAGTTGACCCAAAGGTATGACCTTTTTTGTTTACTGATAAGATTTTGGCTCTGAAAGATTACATTTATCATTATTTGCCTCTGTAATTTTGTTATTGCAGCATGGGAGGTCAATGCTCTAACCTGGGTGTTGTTGGTTGTTGTCGCAAATCATCTCACAAGACTGCTGTTCTTGAAGCTCCTCATCTTGGTTTGTCTTCCCACTTGGATCTAACAACCTTTATGCATTATCTGATTTGGTGTTTGTTCTTCTGTGTTTGGTGTTAAAATGCAGACAATGGAGAGAATAGTGACATCACTGATGTTCCTGCTTTCCGGGAGTACACATTAGACCAGCTTAAGTCAGCTACCTCTGGTTTTGCTGTCGAGTATATTGTCTCTGAGCATGGAGAAAAGGCTCCTAATGTCGTCTATAGAGGAAAGCTGGAGAACCAAAAGAAAATTGCAGTCAAGCGTTTCACAAGAATGGCCTGGCCTGACTCACGACAGTTCCTGGTACGTATGAGACACTATGAGTCTAAATTTTGTGTTTCATTTCTCTTTTATGATCTTTGGAATGTGTTTTATCTTGTTCAGGAGGAAGCAAGGTCTGTTGGTCAGCTGCGGAGTGAAAGAATGGCCAATTTACTCGGCTGTTGCTGTGAAGGTGACGAGAGGTTGCTTGTGGCAGAGTTTATGCCCAATGAAACGCTAGCCAAACACCTTTTCCATTGTAAACACTCACCTTTGCTCCCTTATATATAGGTTTAGATGTTATGTAACCTTAGAAACTAAGTGTTCTTTTATTGCAACCAGGGGAAACACAACCTATGAAATGGACAATGAGGCTACGAGTTGTTTTATATCTTGCACAAGCTCTTGAGTACTGCACCAACCAAGAGCGTACTCTTTATCACGACCTCAATGCCTACCGGGTTTTATTTGATGAGGTATTATTATTATTATTCACTATACATCTGAATTATAGCTCCCTTCTAGGACAAGCTGTCCATATTTCTATGCTGTTCCTTCATTGGCTGACGCCTTAAGGGGAATTTCAAGGAATGCAATCCAAGACTTTCTACTTTTGGCTTGATGAAGAATAGTCGTGACGGAAAAAGTTACAGCACAAATCTTGCTTTCACCCCTCCTGAGTATCTCCGAACTGGTATATTATTAAGTTTCTTACTAAAATTGATATGGTTGAGATTAAGTTGCACCTTATGTTCTGTGTGTGTGTGTGTGTATTTGCAGGGAGGATTACACCAGAGAGTGTGATATACAGCTTTGGCACTCTTCTGCTTGATCTCCTCAGCGGAAAACATATACCTCCTAGCCATGTATGTATTTTAGCCAAAATAATTTTGTCTGTTTGCTTACTAGATTGCAACTTTTTCATATGGTGAAGAAGATTCATATTTTTCAATCTGTTCTATGTAGGCCCTTGATCTGATTAGAGACAGAAACCTCCAGACGCTGACTGATTCTTGCTTAGATGGGCAATTCTCTGACAGCGATGGCACAGAGCTAGTACGCCTGGCTTCTCGTTGTCTGCAGTACGAAGCTCGTGAGAGGCCAAACCCAAAATCTTTGGTCACTGCCCTGACGCCACTTCAGAAGGACACAGAGGTTCCATTTCATATATAAGCCATTAATGAATAACAAGGACCAAGTCTCCGTGTGTTGACTCAGATAATTGTTTTCATGTATTGCAGGTCCCATCCCATGTTCTAATGGGTCTGCCCCACAGTAGTTCGGTATCCCCTCTGTCCCCTATTGGTGAGGCTTGTTCAAGAAAGGACCTGACTGCTATGCTTGAGATCTTGGATAAACTTGGATACAAAGACGACGAGGGTGTCACCAATGAGGTATCTTGAATTCGTGATTACAGATTTAAGTTGGATCTGTTACTCGGTTATTAGTATCCTGTGATAGCTGATGTTTTCGGAAAGGTTTGTATAGATGTAATGTAATGTATGCTTTGTCCAAAAAAAAAAGAGATGTAATGTATGCAGGTTTGCATGGTTCTTCAATATGTTTTCTTACAATGTTTTCTGGAAATGCAGCTCTCGTTTCAAATGTGGACAGACCAGATGCAAGAGTCTCTGAACTCTAAGAAGAAGGGTGATGTGGCTTTCAGGCAAAAAGACTTTAGAGAGGCCATTGACTGTTACACGCAGGTGGGGTCCTTTTTGTTAAACACACACACTTGTTGGTTAAGAACATCGAGAGTATTAACATGGATGGTGTCCAAAATTTCACAGTTCATCGATGGAGGAATGGTGTCTCCAACAGTCTGTGCACGGCGTAGCCTGTGTTACCTAATGAGTGACATGCCAAAAGAAGCATTAGATGATGCAATTCAAGCACAAGTGATCTCTCCCGTGTGGCATGTGGCGTCTTATCTCCAGTCTGTTTCCCTTTCCTTCCTGGGAATGGAGAAGGAATCACAAATCGCACTTAAAGAGGGCTCAAACCTTGAGGCTAAGAGGAATGCAGCTTCCCAACTGAAGTAAGATACATATACCGTTTAAAAATGGCTTTTTCTCATTTGGTAAAGATGAAAGAACATCTCACCAAGTTTAAGGGGTTGATTAAATCTTTTGAGCCCAAAAGATGAGGAAAACACTCAAGAACGATTTGCAACACTAGAGATCCAATGATTGGGTGTGTAGTGTGTTATCTTTCTTGTGCCTGTTTTTATAGGCATTGAAGCAATCACTTCCTTTGAAATCCAATTCCTTGACTTTTTTTATATGTTGAACAATGTACTATAATAAACCAAAAGAGATTGTTTTCTTTTGATTCATATATCACATCATCACCCCATATGTAAAACAGTGAGGTTGTGTTCGTTGCCACTAAATGTTGCAAAGCTTCACAATCTCTGCAAAATTTCACAGTTCATCAATTTTAAATTTTGCAAAGCTTCACCATTCCCTACTTACAAAATGATTTGGACATTTGCAAAGCTTCATAATTTCTGCAATTTATATAGTACAAAATGCTAACATGTCATTGTGGACACGCTTCGAAAGGAGAAAAATGGTCATGCAAATCTCAACTTCCTTTGACCAAAAAAAAACTTCAACTTTCACTTATCCTATTTACAGCATCGATTTTCGCCTGGACAATTTAAAACATAATATATTAGTGTTTTTACAGTTTATAACTTGTTTTGAGTTTTTTTATCAAGTCAAAAATAAGTTTTTTTTATGAATCTTTACAGGTTCTAGATCTACTTGAAACAAAAATCTGAACTGAATGCAAAAAGAGAAGTTAAAGATATAAAACTATTCAGATGCATCAGAAGTTTAGTAATAGATGGAGAAATTTTCACTGATTGATGAAGCTCAAATTTTGACATAATATAGAAAACTTAATTAACTTTCAAATGCAGTCAGTTTGAGGTCGAACCATAAGTTATATCAAAAGTTCAGATCTTCCTAATTTCGGTTTGATTTTACTTAAAATTCGACCATAGCGTATTTTTGACTTACATCTACTATTTTAAAACCATTGTTTAGATCAAATTTAATTCTATAGTAGATTTTGGAGTTGTAGAAATATGGGTTAACAAAGGAAAAAAAACTTAAAAACGACCTATGTCTAATCAAGGACTCTTACCAGCAATAAAAACAAAAAAAAAGTTCAGATGTCTTCACTATATTAAATGCAACGAGAATTGTTAATTCACTCCAAAATAAATCAAATGAGGTGGGAAAAGAGAACTGAATCTTATTGAATACAAGGTTGCGATATTAGAACAACGGACATAATCATGATGGATTACAAACATTAAAAAAATGATACATCAAACATCAGATTTGTGGAGGGAAAAAAAAACAAAAAATGAAAGTGGAGGTAGAGGTGGGAGACAAAAGAAGGTAATGTCAGACGAAGCTTCTTGAACCCAAATTATTTCACATCCCCTCCCTCTGCTCCCCGGAGTTCAGATTCCCAGACTCTCTTCCGACGACAAAGGTGTTCAAAATTGATGTACACACTGCAGTTACTAGCGAGAGAGAGCGAGGTGAAGCTGATTTTGGAAACACTATGAATGATCCTTAAGAGCTACTTCCCGTTCCCTGGTAATGCGCTGGAATTAGACGCTGTCTCAACTCTGCTGATGCTCCCGCAAGTTCTGTACATTCACAATACACATGGAAACAAATCAACGGACAAAACGTAATATGTAGTTTCAACCCATCTGTATCAGTATCTATCCACCATATACCCCCTTTGGCGATTTGATGGTTACTTCACATTTTTTATAAAAGATGGTTTTCATAATTTATGGGCTGACCTTGGGCAGTGAAGTTAAACAATGGAGGCAGTGCTCTTCCATTTGGCAGTGACACATTCGGGTCTCTCAAGTCATCGAAGAAGGGGTGTGCACAAGCTTCCAACTATACAAATGGAAGAAGGGTTTGGTTTGAATTAGAAAATTCTATGGTTTGTTATATAGTTTTTTGGTGTTCAGAAGGATTTAGTCTTACTGCAGTGCAACGAAGGTTTGGTGAATACTGGAGGAGTCTTGAGACGAGGTCTACCGCTTCAGGTGGCATTCGCTTTTGGAAAATCTGAAGAGTTTTGTGCTACACATTAGATTCACTTCAATATGCACATGCACCAAAGAGGCACACAACTAGCTTACAAACCTTGTGCCACGGGTGAGCTTTAATTTGAGGGAACTTGAACTCTGTGTAATTGGGATTCATACACCTTATTTCTTCTCTCGTCGGCGTACCAAGAATCTGGTAGATGTACGGATGAGTAAGATACGAAACATGGTATCATAAAAATGACGAAGAAGCACGAGGGACCATAAAAAGTACCTTGATAATCTCCACCAGCTGATCAATGCCACTTTCCCCAGGAAACAGCGGCTACAAGTAGAATACCAACATTTAAAAATCGAATTTAATGTGATTTGGAAGTTACAAAATGTAACTAATCAACCGATTCACAACTCAAACTTTAAAATTTTAAAAAAAAAACTCACTTGGCCGAGTAAAAGCTCTGCCATCACACAACCACCAGACCACATGTCAATGGCATTGGTATATTCTGTTGCCCCGAATATAAGTTCTGGGGCCCTGTAGTACCGGGAGCATATATAGGATATGTTCGGTTCACCTGGCACCTGAAGAAGCACCAGTGTCTTAGCCATCATTTTTCAAATGGCAACCCACCTAAAATAAGAAAGAACATACCAACATCTTTGCGCTGCCAAAATCACATATTTTTAGTTGATGGGTGTGGGGATTGACCTACAAGAACACATCATAAGAGAATCAGGGTGTTATTAGTCCGTTAATACGGTTTTAACTTTTGAGCGCTATAAAAAATTAAATATAGATGCCTAGTCAAAAGAATTCACACTATACCAGTAGATTTTGTGGCTTGATGTCACGATGGCATACCCCAACCACACGATGTAAGTAGTTCAGCGCACGGCAGATCTGATAAAAAAGGATTTCGATGTAAATGAAGTTTCATGCTACGCAGATGACTAAAAAAGGGATTAACTAGAGAGCATAAATATCTCACCTGATAGGTGTAGAGCTGAACAAGGATAATTGGCATATGCTGATTGACTTTGGTATAGTGCTTTAATGCTCTGTATACAGTTTCTGGAACAAACTCAAGGACAAGATTAAGATACAGCTCATCCTTGTCAGTAGTCGAAAAGAAAGAATGCCTTAGCCGCACAACATTGGGATGGTCTTGCAAGCGCATTATCTGAAGTTCTCTGTTCTTGTATCTCTTATCCTGCAGAACCTTCTTAATTGCAACTTGTTCACCCGTTTCCAGACACTTGGCCTATCCCAAAAAAAAAAAAAAAACAGACAGCAAGTAAAATTACGTAAACGACAAAGTTAAAAAAGGATTTATATTTGCTGATGGTAAGAATATTCCACGTACCTGGAACACAACTCCGAATGAGCCTGTTCCAACCACTCTCTGGGCCATGTATGAGATTGTCTGAAACAGAAGGAACAGATGTAAAGAAAGAACACATTTATTCAAGAGTATCATGATTAAGAGATTTTCTCAAAACCAAACAGTTGAGTCACCTGCTTTGGCTTTCCATCACGACCTCCGACAGTGGTTGTAATAACTTGACCCGTTTCAGTACCACTGCCATTTACAACGGTTGATTCCATATCCTGTACAAGAAAAATGGAAGATTTTGAGCAGAAGCTAATGGAGATATGCAGGAAGTTTTACATAACAAAGAAGCAAGCAATTGACCTTGTCCTCGCGGTTGGCATTACGCTCGTCTCTAACTCTCATATCGACCATTACTTCCGGAAGCTGATCATCCACGGTGGTAGCAGGAGGAGGCACATTAGACGTTCCGGCAACACTTTCTTGTGAAACCATGTCTGTATTACTCATCTCACGAGAAGATGAAGAAGAAGAAGTTTGGTCAACCTGCATCGGATCATCACCAGCAGTAGACAAGTTATGGTCTTGATCCAACTTGGCTCTCTTGAGCCCATAGTCCCCACCCTATAAAAGATCAGAACTTTGATCAGGTCAACATATATGATAATATCAAGCGCATAGATAACACAAGCATCTAACTTCTCCACAAGGACTATGATTACCATGTCTAAGATTAAGATCTCAAAAACCCTAATTTTGACTTGTTACATTCTATCAAATTCCATAAATTGATCTCCTATTCTTCAACCAAATTCATACTTACAGGATCCGAAGAAATAGAGGTCCGACCCGAAGCAATGCTCTTGAGACGACGCATCACGTTCATCTTCGCAAAAACCAACTCGAAACCCTAATTTTCCCCAAAAAAAACAAATTCAAATTAACAGATTCAGAAATTCAAATTCGAATCTGTCTCTTGTCCCCCGCCGTGACGAGCAATTTTGAAGAAGAAGAAGAAGAACAGAGAGAATCTTCAAAAAAATTCAAAAAACTCTGGCGTCCTTGTTCAACCTTCCTCTCTCTGTACTTTCTCTCTCCACGACGCAAAACCAGGTGGGGGAATCTTTTAGTTTCTCTCTCTATCTCGTGGCGAAAAGCCAATCATGCCACCCTCTTTCTCTCTTTTTTTTGGTCAAACTTTGACTCTTCACCGTTGATTCATCTCACCAACACATCCGACGGGTCAGGATTAATCCGTCCCATTTCGAGCACATGTGTTTACTAAAATACCCTTATATTACTCTCTTATTTACGCGGATGGGGTAATGGTAATGAATGATTGCATCCAGGCATGCGGAATGTGCGGTCTGGATTATTTATTTGACCAACCTTTGACTCCTTTCTTTCCCCAATTTTCATGATAATTATTTAATATTGTTAAAATTCGAATAATATTAACTCTACTCTTAACATGAGAGGCATGAGAGGCTTCAACATATCAAATGTTTACGGCTTAACAAGAGTTAAATGATAGGTTATAAATTTAATTACTCGATTGAGATACTTCATGAGATTACAATAGTTTGCTTGCTTTTATCTAGTTAGTTTAATTAGGAAGTGTTCATAGCTGTTTTGCAGCTCACACAGCATATGACATTACTGCAACTGCTTGGACAGATAGATACCTTGTGCGCTTGTTAAAATTTATCAAAACAATAAACATTTGGTCTTTGCTAAAAAAGAACTAGAAGCACATAATGGCCCATCAAATAAAATGTAATGGTCCCGCCTTATACCATACTTGGGCCTTGCTAATATTTCAAAGAAACTGGTAATGACAGTTCCAGTATTCCAACCCATAAACTGATAATGGACATATAAAAAGGCCCACAATCATATCCATCTTGATAAGTTATAATGTTCACACCGTCAATTCCTTACTTATTTAAAGCAACACAACACATTACAGCACCACAGCATAACGGAGAAAACGACGCCATAATGTCTGGTTTTCGCACCAGTCTGTCATGCTGTGACTTGGAACAGCATATAGGACACTTAAAAGATTTACATGAATAACAAGCACACAAAATTGTAAGTGAACTTATACCATAATTTTACACGATAATTTTAGTTAATATATACTCCCGCCGTTTCGTTATTGAAAATTTTTCTTGTTACAAAATAAGTGTTATTTTTGACTTTCTAATCAAAATTTATTAACTTTCTACTGATTGAAATATAGTTATATGTATAAATAACTGTGTTTTTATATAGAAAATATGCACAATTAATTGTTTTATTAATATGTGTGAATAAAGTTAAAATAATAATTAATATGAACAGAGGAAGAAGAAGTACAAGACACTAAAAAAAAGTTTACTATAACTAAATCACAAAATTGCAAGTGAACTTGATGCATCAAAAGAAAAATATAAATGTTGGAGGGACACTAAAGTCCCATCATGCAAAGGAAGGAGCCACGGACAGAGAAAGAAGAAAAAAACATAGCATTAAATGAATACTAGATCGTGACCCGCCCTTTCAAAGGACGGGTTTATTTTTTTGTTTTAAATTATTTTTAAAAAACTTAATTTTTATATTTCTATTTTTGACATGATATTTGTGTTTAATATTAATTTAATTTATGTTAATTTTGATAATTATATGAAATATGTCAAAAATCAATTATATAAGTTAGTGGATCCCTAAAATTATGGAATAAAGTGGTAGTTACAAAATATATATTTAAATGCAATTAGGAAATATATATATATATATATATATATATATATTATTTTTAAATAGATAATGTTATAAAATAATTGTTGGACTACACATATATCAATAGGTCATGTTTGTGTTTTAATAGAATTTTTAAAAAACTTAAATTTTATATTTCTATTTTTGGCATGATATTTGTGTTTAATATTAATTTAATTTATGTTAATTTTGATAATTATATGAAATATGTCAAAAATCAATTATATAAGTGAGTTGATCCCTAAAATTATGGAATAAAGTGGTAGTTACAAAATATATATTTAAATGCAATTAGGAAATATATATATATATATATATTATTTTTAAATAGATAATGTTATAAAATAATTGTTGGACTACACATATATCAATAGGTCATGTTTGTGTTTTAATAGAATAGATTTTAAATAGATAATGTTATAAAATAATTGTTGGACTACACATATATCAATAGGTCATGTTTGTGTTTTAATAGAATTTTTAAAAACTTAAATTTTATATTTCTATTTTTGGCATGATATTTGTGTTTAATATTAATTTAATTTATGTTAATTTTGATAATTATATGAAATATGTCAAAAATCAATTATATAAGTTAGTGGATCCCTAAAATTATGGAATAAAGTGGTAGTTACAAAATATATATTTAAATGTAATTAGGAAATATATATATATATATTATTTTTAAATAGATAATGTTATAAAATAATTGTTGGACTACACATATATCAATAGGTCATGTTTGTGTTTTAATAGAATAGATTAGCCTGCAAACACATTTAATGCACACCACGAGACATAAACGGACCAGATCCATTCAAAAGTCCAACCACATACTATTACCTCAGAGCTCAGTTCGCGTTTGTAAACCACAACACACGCGCCTAGAAGCGCTTGTGGCACACTCTCGCTATAATAACAAACAATGGGGGGGGGGGGTTTCCAATCCTAGTCAATACCCGAACCACCAACTACTCCACCGTGACCAGACCAAACCCAACGTGGTCCAAACACGGTGACAAAGGAGTTGGATTTCGCTACTTGCGCGGTTCGTTCTTGACTCGACACCCCCCCTCCCAAACTTAACCAAAAATACCAAAGTACACGACACATATTGTTAAAATTCACAAATTCAATAGAGACAACAAACACATGCGCTCAAGGCCGCCTTGAAGCTTAACTTTCGCACTGAAGAGCGACTCGAATCTTCTGAACGGTGCATGATATTAGGTTATTGACAGTCTCCACCGACTCAACCGTGAGTTTAGCCGTTGGGAGATTGTTAACAAGGATTTGGAACGCCACCGTCAAAAGTGACCCACCACCGACCGGTCTCTGCACGTTGTCTCCGGAGCCACCGTCAAAGCCACCATCAGGGAGAATTGCAAAACCAGAGGGAAGGAGAGTCACGTAGGATGAATCTCCACCGTTCATGACTACATGCATGGCTGGAATATCGACAGGCGCGTACACTACGAGTGCTCCAGATGCGTCTATGCATGTTTCTTGAAGAATTAGCATACTGCTCTGATTCGCGTTCATTGGCTGCCAAAAACAAAACCCTTAGGTCAAGTGTTAAATTACGGAATTGCCATACTGAACACATACAGCAACGCTTCAGGGTGAAAATATAAAAAAAAGTGTCAAAATAAACTTTTACAGATATCCACAAGGAAAAGTAAGATGTGAGAAGTCAAAAACACAGACAAAGAGGTAAAGTTCGAAACTGTCTTATTAATATTGACTTTGCAAACCCTTTCAAAAGCTGTGACAGACACTTTTGTTTTCTACTGATACCACCAAAATTCCTAAATTGTCCTTTTCCAATCCACTCTTTTGTCCACATTCAGGGACAAAAACGTCACTATCACCTAATCCATATTCCCCGCTCAAACTAGTTCCACACATACCGAACAAATCTCACACACCATACTCTCTATCTAATAAGCTATTCTATTACTAAACCGAGATTTATGTACCGGTTAAACCGGGAGTGTAATATGGGGAAAAAACTTACGTTGGAGCGGAGCAGAGAAACGGAGTTGCCTTGATCTTGACCTTTGGCGATGTGGGCCATCTCCTGCATGGTACCACCGTTAGATAGAATATCCCATTCACATCTCATCCGTTCGTTCCTCAAGAAGTCAAACAAACGTTGTGGCGAAGCGGGCAGCCACACAGACGTGGCAGCACTGAGAACAATACCCGGAGCCTCACTCGGATCATCCACACTCTTACGGGTCATAATTCGAACGTCCGGGTCGACGTTTCCCACACTGAGCTTGCTCCAACTGTGGAGAGAGGGCGTAGATATGCCTGAGCAGAAGTTGACAGTCATGCGTTGAGCTAACTTCAGCATGCTTTTCCGACCACCAGGCGATATAGCTGTTTTTTTGCTTACGTTAAATGCTTTGTAACTATACAAATCATAAATAATCTAACTAATGAGGAGTTTATAAGAAACGGACATGTGTCGTCGTGAGATGTGACGGAAGAGGACATGAGGATGGCCATACACTCGCACTGTCTCTGAAGTGTAGCGACCCATCTTTGCGAGCCGAAACCAAGACCTGACCGAATCAATGGCCGGTACAAGTGGTGGATTTGGTTCTCGTCGTATTCAGCATGCTCAACCCACGTGACCTGCATAAACCAAATCCTGGTTTAGCATATCAACAAGCAAACCAACCACAAATACTCCCTCATGTTTTAGAAAATTTAGGAAATTTGTATTGTTTTAAAATATATAAGATATTTTAAAATATATTTTGAAGTTTTAAGGTTAAATTTAAATTTATTGGAAATTGTTCAACCAATAAAATTTTAAAGTTTTTTTATAATTGATTGAATGATTAAAATTATATCTTTAAAAATACTTTAAAAAAATATAAACGTTTTAATTTTTGTGTACTACACCAAAACATTATATAAAAAAACGGATGGATCATATATCAAACATATAAGACTAGATGAGGTGTTGAATTTTTGTGGAAGATAATACTAAGATACTAAAATTCAAGAAAATAGGACAACTGAAATTAATAAATTACAGCTAGAGACGGGAGATACTAGGCAGCATAGAAGAATGGAATAGAAAATATTAGAAAAATAGATTTATCTAAACGAGGGTTAGAAGAAGCGTTTATATTGTACATGCATATGAAATTAATGTGTTCTTTTCCAAAATGCGCACAAAGTAAATTTTGGACAGATGCTTCATAGAATAGAGCGCAAATAGACAGACCCAGTTGTCTAAAAACTTGAAATCTAATCATCCAGACAGATAGAGAAGCATCCGGATCCATAAAAAAAGTTTATAATCTCGGAAGGTTCGAGGATCAGAATTCGAGGAAGGGAAAAGCCTACTCAATAACCTTTCCTTTTTATATTCTGACATAAAATCATACTGGAGTATTAAACTATTCAAGAATAATACTTTTTAAATACTAGAAATTTAGAATAGTACAAGACTATTAAAATTTTTGATTTTTAATCTAAATATATAATTAAATATAGATTAAAAATTATTAACTAATTATAATAGATCGTAAATACATTATTAGTTACATAGTTTTTGAAATTAAAAGTTACATTAAAATATAAAACCATCATCTATTTTAAAACACTATTTTTTTTTAAAACACTATTTTTTTTATAAAACATTATCTATTTTAAAACGAAAAAATATCACTAAGGAGTAATTTTTTCTAATAAAGACGGATGGTAAAAACCAAAACCTATTTGAAAAGTAAACAGTGAAAGATTTTTTTAAAAAATTGCATAAAGAAAGATTGAGAGTGACAGTGAAGTGGGTGCAGTGAGTAATGGCTAAAAAACAAGACTCATAGATGCATGAGCTTCTTCTTCTTCGTCTAGTGATCACCCAATTAAAAACCTAGAGATCCTAACTTCTTCATTTCCATCCATTTTTTCAAACCCCAATAATAAACATGCTTAGAAAAAGATTCCAGATGTGTTTGTGATTAATTATCATTATGATTATGCTTTTTTTTTTTTTAAAGTTAATTACCTTTGAGTATCCATTGGACATATCTTGCACTACACACCCCGATGGTAATCGTCTGATAACGACCGTAGATCCACCGGAGTTTTCACGGACGGTATCAATAGAAACGTCCACCACTGCCCACACTCCTTCCGCGTGCTGTTTGCAGAACCGGAGGAAATTCACGTTGCGAACCGGAACCAACGGAGACAAAACTTGCAACTCCGCATTCATCTGTAGTAACATAACAAATATTAAACCGCGACCAAACCGGAAATGTGATTTGAGAGGTGGTTTGTTATTACCAGTTGAAGTGCACAGTTTCTTGTTCCGTCCATTCCGCCGGAGATAACGTCGGTGGTTGTGGCTCTTGCTACATTACACGGAAACATCTCCGTCCATCGATTCTGTTTAAACAAAATAATAATCGTTATTCATTAGAGATTTAAAAAAAATCAAATTAAAAAAGAACTAATAACTTACGGAGTCCATTAACGTTTCGACAAGGGCTAAGCTATTGATGATGACCATACCGGACGTTCTAGAAGCTTCAGTAACTAAACCGGTTGGTTTTGTAGACGAGAATGTTCTCATGTACTCCTCTTGGTTAAGCTCATCTCTCTCTCCGTCTAACCTTTTGACCCATAACGGTTCATCACTCTGAGCCAGCTTCACTAGCTCATCCATAGCTGTTAAAGCCAGTTCCAACAAAACCGACCTCTGATCCACCCCATTAACCACCGTCGTCTGATGATGTTGCGGCGGTGCTAAGCAACCGCCACCGTTGAAATCAGGAGGAAAAGCGAAATCTGCGCCGACAGCGAGATCTAGTGAAGAGCTGTGGTGGCCAAGGAATTTACCGGTGAGGTTACAGACGCGATCTAGCTCGTCTTTCAAGCGAGCGTTTTCGATGCGGAGATGATGTTCTTCGATAGAGACATCGCCGAGCATGGCTGGTCCACCACAGATGTTGCAGGTTGGATTCCTCATGGCTTCTCTTATAGACATGTTCTCAGCTCTTAGCTTATCGTTCTCTTGTCTCAACAACGCGTTCTCGTGCCGCTCTAACTGAGTCTGTGAACACGTTTTGATTTAACAAAAAAATAAAAAGAATAATAAGATAGCAAATTTAAAAAAAAAAAAAAACCTTCATCTGAGTGCGACGATTCTGGAACCAGAACTTGACTTGTCTAGTCTCCAAGCAAAGTCTCTTACTTAGTTCAAGTCGTTGCTTCTCGTCTGGATGTGGACACTCTTTGAACATTCTTTATAACCCAAAAAAAAAACGTTAAATCAGATCGAAGTAATAATTAAAGAGAAAGAGTTTAGAAGATTACGATTCGAGCTCTTGGATTTGTTGAGGAGTGTGTCGGTGGTAACGTTTTTTCTTTGGAGGTTTATTGTCGTCGGCGATGTCTTGATCTTCGCCGGAGATTCCTTCAACGTTATCACTCCCAGATCTGCTCTCGTGATCTTCATCGCGGCTTCTCCTGTTCTTACCACTCACATCGCCTCCTCCGTTATTGTTCCTCATGGATGTTCCTCTCTCCGGTTGCTCCTGTCCCAATTATTAACAAAATAAAAATTAGGTTTTTTTTTAAAATATATATACACAGATAAGAGAGGATACGACGTCGTACGAGCGCTAGAGAGAGGCTTGAGTAAACAGATTTGGTGTTGATAGGAGGAGAGAAGAGACTCTCCGCCGCTACTTGAGCCATAGCACCGCCGGGTGTTATGGTAGATGCGGTGGTGTGGTTTCCATAAGTTAAACCAGTGGGGACAGCACCGGTCGTATTGTCGAAGAGACTACCGAAGTTCATCAGAGAATAAAGATCAAGAGAGAGAGAGAGCTGAGGAGAGAGAAGGAGAACGAAAGCGGAAAATTTTCTTCTTTTTTTCTCTCTCTACTTTGCTCTTCGTTCTCAGTCTCTCTCTCTCTTCTTAAGAGTTAATGGGGTTTTGTTTTCGTTTCTCACTCTTTCTTATTTTCCTTGAGAAAGAGAGTGATGGGGGAAGAAGAAGATGTGAAACCCTAGTGTGTTGGGGTAACTGATGAGAAGAAGAAAGTCTCTCTCTTTCTCTTCACACTTGCATGTTGATATATACTTTGACTCTCTTTATCATTTTTGTATATTTATATTTATATATTGTAAAGACAATGGCTTTTTAGATATTTGTTTTCTTCTTTTTTATATCTTTTCTTTTTGTAGTTTTAAATGCACTTCGACAAATTTAGGTAGAGTGTTCAGTTTAAACAAAGTGAATCTATTAAATCCAATTCAAATCCAAAAGACACAAACTAGTCTTAAAAGTTGAAACTGATCTTGACTTTTATTATTTGAAATATTATATTTAGATAATATCTGAACCAATTAATGGCATTTTAGTTTATTTTAGTATTTTTCAAACTATTCATATTTTGGGTGGGGGGCGGGGCTAAAATAACTATTCACCTTCGTGAACTGATTCATTGAATATGATGAATCCCATATAATTAGTCATAGATTTTTTTATTAGAAACTAAGCTTGAACCTATAACTCTTCCTTTATCTCTTAATTCATTTTTAACTTGGATCTCTTAAAATGAGTTTTTAACTTGATTTGATTTTTTTTTTACACTTTCAAATAATAGACGTCAATTATGTCTCTTATTTAAGATATGATTTTTAAGTTTTTTTTTAGTTAAAATTAAAAAACGTTTCTTAAGAAAAATAAGAATTCTATACTAAAAATTCTGCATTAAAGATGCCTTTAAGAGCATAGGCGATGGAGAGAACCTCCATCGATTTCTCAAATATAGTATTAAACTCTCTATTTATATTTTATTAATTTAAAATGAATTGAGTTGTTGTGGAGTTAACAAGTGTAGAATCATTTCTCACCATTTCTTTTGCAGTACTTTCATAAATAACCAATTATCATTCTCTTTCTTACTATTTCAATTATTCATTATTTTAATTGATAGATACTTGGTGAGATACTCTCAAAAATTATCTTAATCTTTCTTACTTATTTACAATCAGGTAAATTAATCAAAATAATCATTTTATATATTTATATAGTATATAACTAAATTTAAATGATATTAATATAAATATATGATTATCTATTAAATGAGGTTTGTTATTCATATAGTTTTATGATTATTTATATTTTTTAGTAACATAATTTTAACCGTTGATAACAAAATTTGTAATGTTGGACTTTAATAGTTTTACTATTTTATAATCGTTTATAAAATTTCTATGCAAATTTCGAAATAAAATATTAAGTTGTTCAATATAAATTTCAAAATTAATACATAGTTAAATTTAAAGGATATTAATATATATATATATATATACATATTAATATTAAATGTGACTTTATGTTATTATAGATTTATGATCATTTGTATTTTGTTACAACATGTAATTTAAACAATTGATCACAAGACGTTTACTATGAGACTTCTAATAATTTTAGTAATCTATAATCATTTTAAAAGTTTTAAAATATAGCATATTCAAATATCCAAATTTTATTATATGATTAGTGTGATTGTTTAATTTATTTTAATAATATAAAATTAAATAAAAATTATAGGAGATGTATAAACTGTTATCAAATCTTTATTATTCAAGATCACTAATTAACATATATATTTTATTCATATTAAGCAATTCTGTTAATTTTATTTTAGGAAAAATGAATAATTTTTTTGTACATTAGTGATTATTTTATGATTAGTTTAATCAAAAACATAATATATATTTAAATTAAAAATATTTCTCTTTTGATTTTAAAATTATTTTAATAATGACATATTGAGTTGTTGTAATTTTTCTCAAATAATATTGAAAGTTCCGTGGATTAAGATCCACTTATTAACCCCTTTTTAAACCGATCTTTTGTGAATAAAATCAAGCCAAAACATTGATTGAACCCTTTTTACTAAAATTAACCCCTATATATTGGTAGATTGGCTATAAAATCGAAAAGCAAATAATGCAATTAACTGGATTAATTGAAGTGAGAAAAAACAAATATGAAAAAAAACGTTTGGATGATGAAAGATATGTGGACTGTTGCAAACCTTACGAATGCACGAGACTCTCTTTTCCCCAGAAGAAGTCGGTTGACTTTGCCAACTTTTTAGTATCTTCTACCTCACGCGCGTTTCGCTCTACTCGCAATCGTTTCTTTCTTATTCGTAAAAAAAGTATAGACTTCTTTTTTTTGCTCAAGAAAATAATTAAGACTGTTGTTGTCTAGCAAACCCCACATGTTTATTTACATGAATCCATATGTGCAATTTTTCAATTTTTGAGATGCCCTTTCATCTTATATAACTGCAAGATCATAATCCAATAGGCTATATGATCTTTGAGTTGTGATAGAATCTATATTTTTTTTAAAATAGTAACGACATTGTCAACATGAGGAAGCGAGCTTGTGTCAACAAAAAGACATTCCTGTAGTCTTTTTAAGCTCCATTGTTCTCCAAATTTCACTCAGCTACAGTTGAATGTATACACTCAAACATGTTGGGTATATACAAACCTTTAAGTTTTTTTTTACTAGCACTTTAAGTTTTTTTTTTCACTAGTATTTTAAATTTTGTGACAATTATGTTAAAATAACCTTCAACTTGATTTACTTGTTCATCAAGTAAAAAACTGATTTTTTGAATACGTAAAAACGATAACTTATCAGTTTTTTCCAAAAATATTATTTAATTAATAAAATAAATAAAAATTAAAAAATTAAATTAAAAATAGGAAAGCTAAATAAAAATTCATAAAATTAAAAAAAAAAACAATTCAGAAATTAAATAAAAAATTTAAAAGATAAATTCAAAAAACATAAAATTAAATTAAAAACTCAGAAAATTTAAAACAAATTAAAGAAAATTCACAAAGTTATAAAATTCAAAATAGTTTTTTAAATAAAATTACAGGATTATGGTTTTCGAGACAATTGTTTTAAATCATCATCGTCAATAATGATATGTTAGTTTTTTTAAAAAAGCAATCTTGTATTTTCTATATGATTTTTCAATAAAACTAACATAGCATTCGTTGAAATAAAAGTTTCAAACATATTATTGTTGACGATGATGGTTTCAAATGGTTTTCTTAAAAACATAATCTTGTAATTTTAAAAAAAAATATTTTGAATTTTTGAATTTTCTAATTTTTGTGAATTTTTTTTATTTTTTTTTTTTTTTGTATTTTTGTATTTAAATTTATTTTTCTGTATTTCAATTTAGTCTTTTTAATTTCTTTATTTTCTGATTTTTTTTTTTGAAAAAATAATTTAATTTTCTGTTTTTATTTATTTTTTTGGTTGTTTGTTTTTGAAAAAAATGAATTCTTAAATTAAGTATTATTTTTAGAATAAAACTGACAAGTCATTATTTTTACTTCTTCAACGTGTCAGTTTTTTACTTGATTAACAAATAAGTTAAATTAAAAGGTTTTTGTGAAACAAATATCACTTTGAACATTTCAAATAGTAGTGAAAATTTTTCAAAGTTTAAAATGTCAATATATGCCACTTTCAAAAGGATTTTATGTTATTTTCCCACTGTTTTGATGGATATTAGGGTTTAGTGTTTACAAAGGTGGAATTAATTGAACCGAAGATATGGATCATTACACTACGAAAAGAAAGGAAGGGAAAAGGTGGTTGATCGTATTAGTTTGGTCTGGTTCGGTTTGGATCACATGGGAATATCGGTCCGACCTGCAAGCACCAACACAACTAGGATTGGCAATTCGTGTAACTGCCCGCGGGCCTAGCCCGGTAAATCTTGCTGCGGGGCGGGATTGGTCACTGACACTGAAGGCCCAAAATTTAGCGGGCCTAGCGGGCTAGGGATTGTGCGGAACTGGGCCTTGGGCGGGATGGGCCTGAAAGAGCATGTGGGACATTTGAGGACCCGCAACACCATTTCTTCTCGTCACCTCTTCACCTCTTCAGTCTTCACTTGAAAAAAAAAACACGAGAGAGTGTTAAACAATGGCAATTAAGAGGCGATCTTTCTCGAGAAGACTGAAGCAAGCTCCAATCTTCCTTCTGTTGTCCTCTTTTTCTTCGATCAGCACCATCGAAGATTCACCGACAGAGGAAATAAGTTTGGATCACCTACAAATCTCCGATGCTGGTTCTTGTGCCCTGGCGATGGTGATTCAAGCTCCAATCTTGCTTCTGGTGTTCTCTTTGTCTTCAATTTGGAGCAAAAGACCTTCACCGAGAACTTATTGAGTAAGCATGCACTTTGATCTAACTCTTACTGTTGATTTAAACGTTTTGTTCTCTTATTCAGTAATCATGCACTCGGGTCTAACTCTTTGTTGTCGATTTCATGCTGTAGTGAAAGAAGAACAAGATAATTGGTCTTTTTTTGTCATGGGTTGAGCATCTTGTGTTTAACTAATTTGTAGAAGGACTTTTGTTGTGTTCTTATCTCTATTGGCCTCTTTTTTTGCAGGTAATATGCGCACGGTTCATAGAGATTGGAGTCCCGCGGGCCGACCCGCCAAGGGTCTGTGCAAGTCGCGGGTCGGGATTGGGCTGCACTTCTCGAGACCGCGTCCCGCGCGGGCCTGTACTGCCAAGACCCGCATCAATCTAGTACCGCGGCGAGGCGGACTTAGGCGGGTCGGTACAACCCAATTGCCATTACTAAACACAACTTACTACAAGACTTTCTTTTCAATCAATTGTTTTTTGAAACACACAAGACTTGTTACAAAATAAAAGATCCCCATGGCTTCTCTTATTGATCTGACAAACTAGTCAAGAGAAAACCTGTTTGGTGTATAAAGGTTCTTCTAAAATCATCTCCAGTGCAAAACTTTTTTTTTGAATAAACAATATTTTTAAGTTCTATCAAAAGTTTTGATACTATTTTTTGAATTTACTATTAATGAATATCTATTTTCAAAAATATCTTAAATTTATAATGAAAATAAACTAATCTAATTTTTTTAAATATTTATAAAATATTTAAAAACTCAACTCAATCCATTTAACACTAAACCCTAAACAATAATCACTAAAGTATAAATCTAAATGTTAATATATTTTTGATTGAATGTATTTTTGAAAAGTGGTAACTTGTAGTATTCTTAACAATTTTTCTAAAAGAAAATTACACCATTTATATAATAAATCCATCTTTACTCTATTATAGAATAAGAAATGAGATTGAGTTAGAGCATTTCTTAATATAAATTCTAGGATGGAGTAAATTATGGAGTGCATGTGGAGATGTTCTAAGTAAGTAAAGAATATATACACTCACTTTGTTTAATGATATAAAGAACAACGTCATTTTCATTGTTGGTTTAAATTTGGTAATTACTATAAATTAATTCAACTTCAGTTAGCAGAACAACATCATACTTTAACCATGAAATCCGACTCCACAAAGCAAAATACTATAAAGTAAAACGAAGCTATCAAATTATCAACAATTACAACATAAACATGAAACCCTTTTTGCAAGAACCATAAAGAAGAAAAGAAGATTCAAACTTTGAAGTGTTACGTAAAATGTTAACATCAGAGAGACCAGGTTTGCGGACCATATCCATGTGCATACTTCATCAACCTTCAAATGAATTTTTGTAAAAAGAGACATGAAATTATGTCTGCGACTATTATAACATAATATTGCTATACGTTATAACGTATTCAAGGATGTCATATATAGGCATTTACTTACCATAGAAACATACCACAAAGACTTTTAGAATCAATGATAGCATACACCTTTTGGACATCAAAAGACATAAAGACTTTTCTACATGATATGCCCAAGAGTCACATCTAATTGAATCCTCTAGTACGTCCGATGTTACGTCCAAACAGATTAAAAAACGATCATTCTATTGACATGTTATATCATCATATAAGGTCATTTATTGAGATAACAAATATGGTTCAGAAGAAGACGATACCACCCAAACCTTCTGTCTGCATCAATGTCCTTCCCTTGCCTTCTTGCCTTCCTATTGTGTTTCTTCTCTCACCCAAACTAATAACAATTGGATGATTCATTACTGAACACTGAATGATAGGAACTGTCAGTATTCAATACATAAATAAGTATTCAGGATGTGCACCTAATACATGGTATCCAGTACAAAAGGGTCACATGCATACCTTACTCATGTAGGTCACAAGGTAGACCCCGCACATGAAATCTTTTGGCAGAACCACGTGTGACCAAGAATTAACATTATCAGGACATCATACGATTGCTATACATTTTGGAAGCAATGTCACCGAACACAAAAAAAGGTATATAACCAGGATGGTGTCTTAAGGGCAGACAGATGGGGGCTGGAGAGAAAGTGACTGTTACCTACAAGACTCGAAGACCTTCTTTTCCTTTTAGTAATACGTGGCTCTAGTACGAGTTTGGTGGCATTTTCCAGAGAGATTTGGTTGCAACAAGGATCTTCTTTCTTCCATGAGATTCAGGTTCGTTGTCATGTATGGAAGAAGACCATCTTACAGCATGGGCCATTCGTGCTACTTGGTCTAGCACCTCACCTCAGGAGGGCCTTTAATGAAAACCTTTCCTTCTGGACGCAATATTCTGTCCATCTCTACCATTAGATCTACTAGGCTACATCTGTATGCATATTATACAATTCAGTTCAGGTAAAGTTGATAAGACAGGAACCTGTTTAGCATCTGAGAATGGTTTAACGTTTAGTTATGCCTAGACTTGCTTGACCTGATCGTTTTATCAGTGATTCAATTCCTGTTACGTGGATGAAATCATACGTAGGAGGATACGTTGAAAAGGGTTCACACCTGCACGACCCAATATAAAAGGTTTTATTTTACAACTCAATGTTGGCAACGGCTAAGATACAAAAAAGAAGAGATATAACATGTATCCACGTCTTTCTTTTGATCTAATATATAAAAAAGCAAAAGTGACTGACCAGTCATGGTAAACCCCGATGAGACCTCTGTCATAAATCACGTCAAGAGTTAATGGGTTCCGAGCTGGGATAACCCACACAGGATCAGATGCAAGGGCTGCAGCAAATCCTCCGAAGAATGCGTTCATGTCCATGACATAGCGGACAGCTGGAGGTTTCAACTCTCAAGTTCAGAGAATCTCTGTAATAAGCCACTCGTCTTGCCCACCTCCTTGCATCTGCTTCAAACATATCCAACCCGTTTTTCATAACAATGGCCCTAGAAGGAACTTTAGTAAGCCGTTCCGGCCACTTGGAAATAGTTCCCAAAGCATATTCTCCTTTGACAGACGATGAAAAATCCGGTACAAGTAGACCCGAAACATATATTTAGACCCAAAAATATATAGAAACGACCCGAAATATCAGGAACCGATCCGAAATATCTGGATTCGATCCGATACAATAAAGAACCGAAAAAATCGGGTATCTACGGGTACGAGATAAGTGGACCCGAACCGACCCGGACCCGACCCGATTTTTTTAAAGTACCTATATGGATCTAAATCTCCAAGACCCGAAGGACCCGGACCCGAGAAGGCCCGACCCGAGGACCCGGATACCCAGGCCTAGGTCTAGTAACACACTTCTTCAATCAAGATGTCATTTTTGTTTTCTAGAATATTTCATTACAGTTCATAACTCATAAGTCACACCCACAACATTATTCGAGGAGGTCATAAGGAGTGCTACTCTGAGGAAACAGGAGGGTCTAGTAGGTGCCCGCCTAAACATTAATACTCTATAAAGGCCTAGTTATATCTTGAACATTGTTTAGAGGCATCACCATGAAGCAAACAAGCTCATAGCATTCCAAAATACACTCAAATGAAATGTTTTAAGGCTAGTGGACTTGGGCCTTAAATATATAATTACATGGGCCTTAAATAGATATTTTGAAAAGCTGGTAATATTAAAATTTTGAAACTCCAAATTCTGTTAACGATCTTTCTTGACTTAGACCTGAATGAATCGTTGACGTTATCAATCGTCTTTGAACTTGTCCTTGGCTCTCTCTAATTTACCAATTCAACTTCGAGTATAGGTTCGTCGTCGCTCTTTATCGGACTATCGATAAGTAATTAGGTAAAAAGTTCATTCCTTTTCATGGGTTTTGATTCTCTACATTCATCATCTGATTGAATCCTTCAATTTTAGCAAGCGATCATCTGATCATATGAAGCTAATTTCTGATGTGAAACCGAACAGTACATGTAAAAGTTTCAATCTTTTTTTTTTTTTTTTTGTAGGGAGTTTGATCGAACCAGGATGGATTTCGTAAACAATCTAGATACGGACATGTCTTTATCCATTCTTTCGTGTCTAGATGACCCATCAGATCTTGTCCGTGCCAGTGTTGTCTCTCGCTCCTGGCGACACTTTGGTAAGATGCTCTGAATCATCTTTTATCTGAATGAGTATGGTGGATTTGAAAGTTTACATATTTGGTTCCCCTATTAACATTTGGGTTTGCAATTGCAGTGATTAAGTACAGTCTCTCCAAGAACCTTTGCTTTAAGTTGTTCCACCAGCTAACTAGTGTGGATCGTATAATCGAAAGAGGCAATGAAGAGTCCTCCTCTGAAGCCGGGTCTAGCAGCAGTCTCATGGAGGATACAACAAGACTACTAGAAAGAGAGCATAGGGTTTTTGCGTTATTGGCTAAAGGATGCACATCATCTCCTATCAAAAACTGTATTGAAGATGCCATTATGGCGTCTAGCACTGATAATTTCCCAACAGAGAGCATCTTGAACACACTCGACGAAAGAGATAGATTTGGTCGTACACCTTCTTACTGGTCAGGTACAGGACACCACAACACTTCCGTGCCCGAAACACTTCTTTACAAGTTGAAGGGTGATTTGTGTGTCATTACTGAACTCTGTATTCAGCCTTTCCAAGGTGGTGACGACGACCATGCCATCCTCCTCGTTTCTAATTGATATTTTCTTCTTCTTGTTGTTGCTTAATGCTTCCTTGTTTTCTCTATAGCTTATTTTCATCCCGGTACACCCATATACTCTTCACATTATGTTCGTTTCCGGTTGGGTCACCTTGATTACAATTCATGGGATACAAAAGATGAAGACAAATATGTATGGACTTACACTTCACAAGAGTTTCCTATGGCTCAGGTGTGTGTTTGTGTGTGTTATAAATCATTGTCGTCTTCAGCATGAGATATAATCTTTCTTCTTGACTTATTGATAACCAATGTTTGGGTTTTTTTTTGTATGGTTAGGAAAATCGGTTGCAGAACTTTAAGCTTCCAGAGCCGGTTCTCTGCATTGGTGGGTATATGCTAGTAGAGCTTCTAGGTGGAGTTCAGAGATGTGACATTGATGGCTTATACTACATATGGTGCAACTTCTTCGTCTTCTTATAATATTCTCTCCCTATTGTTCTAGATGCCTTAAAAGTTTTTATGACTTTGTTGATTGTTTTCTGCAGTGTGTCGCATGTGAAAGTGATGGGAAGGTCATTAGCAAAATCTTTCGGGGTGGTGGATCCGGATATCTCAGGAAAGTTTGCGTTGAAGGTATTGAGTTGCAGCGTTCCACAAGAAGTGGATGAGAAGGAAGTAAGGCAGGGGAAAAGGGGGTTTAAGCTTAGAATCCTTGAACAGCTCGTGAATTTCCTGCAAAGGCATCCTATAGAGCCTGAATCAGAGGATGATGGTGGATCAGACGGGGAGGTTTAGTGTCTGAATGGAGTGTGTGTTTTCTATTTATTGTGGCTTTGATTCTGTTGGTAAAGAGAATCATAGAGGTGTAATCCATCTTTTGTGAGCCGTTGTAAAAGCTTCTTCTAGGCTCTCTCTTTCTCACCTATCGCACAGTGTGTGTTGTAGAGATTGTCAGTTTCCTGAAATAATAACGTATTATTTAGGCTTTGTTTACTTGTGTTATGTATTATGACAGCCAACTAGAAGATCCAAGCTAATCTGCGAACCCACATGAGATCAAGACCAAGAGACACCGTAGAAACCCAAAGCAAAACGAGCAAAGAAGCTACCGTAACATGAGTACGGTGGATTATAAAGGTTACATCTTTGTTTCCCCTACAACATCTTTTTTTTTTGCAGTGATTAAGCACAATCTCTCCAAGAACCTGTGCTTGAAGTTGTTCCACCAGTTAACTAGCGTTGATCGTGTAATTGAAACAAGCAATGAAGAGTCCTCCTCTGAAGCCGGGTCAAGCAGCAGTACTCTCATGGATACAACAAGGCTATCTGAAAGAGAGGCACATGGTTCATGCCTTATTGGCTAAAGGATGTACTTCCTCTCCTATCACAAGTTGTATTGTAGATGGCATTACGGCGTCTACTACTGATAATTTCCCAGAAGAGAGCATCTTGAACACACTCGACAAAAGAGATAAAACTGGTTCCACACCTTCATACTGGTCTAGTACAGGACACCACAAGACTTCCATGCCTGAAACACTTCTTTACAAGTTGAAGGGTGAATTGTGTGTCATTACTGACATCAGCATCCAAGCCTTTCCAAGGTGACGACGATGATGCCATCCTCCTTTATAATTGATCTCTTTGTTGCTTAATGCTTCCTTGTTTTCTCTCTAGCTTATTTTTATCCCGGTACACCGATACTCTTCACATTATGCTTGTTTCCAATTGGGGCACCTCAATAACCCATTCACATGATAAAAACAACTATGTATGGACTTACACTTCACAACAATTTGCCATGGCTCAGGTGTGTGTTATTATTAATCATTTTCTTCTTAATATATCATGTTCTTGAACTGTTGATAGCCTGTGTTTTTGGGTTTTGTATGGTTAGGAAAATCGATTGCAGAACTTTAAGCTTCCAGAGCCTGTTCTTTGCATTGGTGGGTATATGCTAGTAGAGCTTCTAGGTGGAGTTCAGAGATGTGACATTGATGACTTATACTACGTATGGTACATCTTCTTCTTCTTCTCCACTCCCTATTGTTCTAGATGCCTTAAAAGCTTTATTATGACTTTGAAAGTAGTTGTTGTTGATTGGTCTGCTGCAGTGTGTCGCATGTCAAAGCCATGGGAAGATCACTAGCAAGATCGTTTCGGGTGTTGGATCCGGATGACTCAGGAAAGTTTGTTTTGAAGGTGTTGAGTTACAGTGATCCACAATAAATGAATGAGAAGGGAGAAGAGGTGGGGCCAAGTGTGTTTAGGCCGATGCGAAACTGAAACCTTGAACAGCTCGTGAACTTCCGGTACAGGCATCTTGTAGACGTCGAGTATGTGTGGCCTGAATCAGACGAGGAGGTTTAATGTCTGAATGGAGTGAGGTTTATATTTATTTTATTGTGGTTTTGCTTCTGTTGTTAAAGAATCTGGAGATTCATTGTGAGCAAATAAACTTCAAGAGAGTTTACATCCAGAGAATGTGACTATGCGTTGGGTAGATACGAAAACGTTTCCATACTTACAGTAGTAGATTAAGCTCAACTAGTTTCTTGTATCATTATGTCAGAAACAACTAGATTAACATACAAACAGCTAATTATAATAAAGCTCGATCGTTCTTTTTCTTATTAATGTTATCTGTATGAAAACAAGAAAATCATTATGACTTATGACAAATATATATATATAATATTATAATTTTGAATAATAATTATAAACATTAAAAATATAATCTTTAATTCCAACTACTTTGAAAATTTAAAATCTCAATATTTTTTTAAGAAGTATGGAATTTAGTGATAATTCAATAATATTAATCTAAATTGTTAAAAATATTTATTTTACTTGATTTTGATTATATGATTAACGAACTCATTATAAGTAAATTTTAAAATTATTTTAAAACACTTTAATCATCACATTATCTTATCTATCACTTTATTTAATTATATGCAAATTGATTCTTAGTTGCCAAGTTCTAATAAATTTGATACAAATAATTGATAGATATTTATATATGTAATTATCACATTAACTTCTCTAACACATATTATATATTATATTTAACTTCTTATTTCTCTCTTTATCATTTCTTTCTTTTCATCACATTTTAACATGCATCGTTAATGTCTTTCTAATTTTCTTACATATGTTTTTGCCAAGTATTTTTATCTCTCTAATAATATTAACATAAACTATACAATCAGTCAATCGGGAAAACAACCATTTCATACCCAACATGTCATGATATTTTTAATTCATACCCGACTTATATGACCGTGCAAAAACATATATGTACTATCAAAAAATTCAAATAACATACTTATTATTTACCTTTTGGGCAAAATCATATTCAAATTGCGACATCAACTGCCACATCATCTAATTTTACTGATGTGGATGTTACATAAGCTAATTTAACTGACGATGATGCCACATATATAAGAATATTTTTAAAAGAGAAAATAAAAATATTTGTTTTATAAAAATGTAAACGATTATAATTTTTTGACAGTTTATAATTTTTTATTATTTAATAAAATTAACAATGCTAGTGTTGCAATATTTTACTTTTGGTTAATCTTAGTTATGTTGTTTACATTTAAACAGTTTAGGTTAACATATCATAAATTATTAATCTCTTAACGAAAAATTATTCGCATGAGTACACAACCGATCTAAAAAGTTTCTATACAAGCACTAATCAAGATTAACAAAAGTGTAATTTGGAGAATTCAAATATTATGACGAATATACCCCATATATAAAATTAAAAATTTATTATTTAATTAAGTTTTGTTAATTTTACTAAATAATGAAAATTTCTAGCTGTCAAATTTTTTATAAACATTTACATTTTCTTAAAAAGTACTTTACAAAAATATTTTGTTTTTGTTTTTTAAAATATTGTACATATAATCCATATCAAGCATAAAATCCATATCTTGCATCTGTTGGACCTGGAAATCTGATTCATTGATTGTGTGTTAATACGCTTGCTTATTAAGGATCTAGTCCAAGATTAAATTTGATTCAATAGTTTATGCTGAGAATAACTTGAGACATGCATGCATGCATGCATTGCATCTATTCTCATGGAACATCTTCAAGACTCTACTTTCCCAAAGAAGTTTATGGAGTTGTAACCGCCTCAACAGATGGATATGCACCTTCAGACCCCAACCCTATCATTAAGCATTCACCAGTTTTTACTTTGTCTTAAATTAGCCTGTCTAAGTTTGCCTATTTAATTGTTTCCTTGACTGGTTGCAATCGTTTTCTCTGTTTCATTTTGTTAGAGAGATGATCTTACATTAGAAATATTAAAGGAGCTTAAGTAATATATAAGTAATTTGGATGAATCCACTTACGGTTAATTGATTTTAAGTTGGAAGTTCAAAAAAAATATCATGGTATTTTTTTTTATTGTTATCATTACAGACTGAACATGAGACAAGAAACACACCATGCAGTACTCAGAAACAAGTCTTAACATCATCATCTTCGAATTTGGTCCTGAGCCTCTCCAACAATGCGTCTAGAGCAGAGCTCACCGCATCGGACAAGCAGGTCGTTTCCTTGTAGACAAGATCATGTCCCCAAGGAACCTCCTCCATATCCTCTGGAATGGTTAAAGACAAGAGATTGTTGGAAGAACGAGTAAACGCTGCATCAAACACGCTGAATATGTATAAAGTCTCGACCTTTGCACCATATAGAGCTCGCAAGAGAACCTTTTCTTTTTCATATTTTTTCTTCTTCTTCACCTTCTTGTAGAGACTATGATAATGATTCATGGATTCAACAAGACTACTCAAAACCTCACTGCAGTCTTCGATTCTCGGGTTCTTGGAAGCCATATGCTGCCTCCAACCATCGAGATGCGATAAAGAAAACTCCTCAGGCTTACTAAAAGCAAACTTGAGTAGCATGTTTCCATGGTTAAGCCGGTGCAGCTCTGAGGTGAAGGTGGTGCAGAGTTGAATTAGCTTCGCACTGATGTCACCGTCCATAAAAATCACACTTTCTTCCATGTCGGATACAGGAAGGTCTAGGTTGGTTACGAGTGTCGTGATACTCTGGTGTGTCTCACAAAGAGAGTGCAATGCTTGAATCATCCAAGAAACAGTGAGAAAATCATTCTCATCATCATCATCCTTTGGTACAAGTTCTTCAATCGATACAGTCAAACTTGTCTCAAAGTCGTTCAGTAAAGAGAGAAGATGTGGAGATGCATCGTTCTTCTTTGGAAACAAAGCCTTGAATGGGTTTCCACAGTTGTTCATATTAACTGAAAACACACACACAAAAATCGGGGAAATTTTAGTTTAACCACAAATTTAACAATACTTATCAAATTCACCTTTAATAAATGATTATTTTTGAAAATACCCTAAATTTATGATAAAATTAAATTAAATTAAATTTTCTAAATATTTATAAAGTATTTAAAACTCAATTTCACCCCTTTAACAATAAAACTTAAATAATAATCAATAAAGTATAAACCTAAATATTAATATATTTTTGATTAAGTATATTTCTGAGAAGTAGTACTTAACTTATGGTATTCTTATCAATATCTCAAAAGAAAAGACAAGAGTTAAGAAGCAAAAGAAACAAAAGGGAAGGTAGACAAAACTAATTATAATTTTAGCAAATCCTTTTGCTTCCACAGAAAGTAAAAATTGGAGGAGGAAGGAGATGGGTGTGTGTTCTTACAGAGTTAGTACTACTAGCTTGTAATAATGAAATGTCGCAATACTTCAAAGGCCTTCTTATAGGAGGTATCAAACAAACATGTCCTTTCTTGGAGGTGGTTTTCACCCTTTTCAAAATCTGGTAGGCCCATCATCATAAAAATTTATGATGATTTATTCCATTTGCTTTGGTCAAGATTTGGGTCGAAGTCTTGGTTAAGATTTTGGTCGTGTCAATAGTTTTGAATTGTTATTAATGTGTAATTTATTTCTATTTAATGACAATCTCGATCATAGGAATCTCATTTAATGTTAAAAGATTGTGTATTTTCATTAAAAAAATGAGATTATAGTTTTGTTTTTCCAACATACAATAATTGGATTTTTTAAAATAAATATAATATCTTAATAAGTGTTTTTCTACGGTTATTAGTTAAGAGTTACATCATTTCATTATAAGAGTTGTATATTTTCATAAAAAATTGAGATTGACTATTGATTTTTTTTTAAATAGTAGTTAAAAATATCATAATAGGTGTCTTTCTACATTTTTTTAACATGCAACTATTAGAATGTTTTTTTAAGTAGTTATAATATCTTCATTAGTGTCTTTATTAGTTTTTAAAATCGTGTCTTTTTATTATAAAAGTTATATCTTTTCATAAAAAATGAGATTAGTTTTGTTTTCTCAACATGCAACAATTTGATTATTTTTTTAATAGTTAAAAATATCCCAATCAATAAATATTTTTCTACAATTAATAGTTTCAAGAATAGTGTCTTATTATTATATTAAAGCAATTAAAGTTTTAATAAATTGTTAAAATTCTCAATAAGTGTATCTTCTATAATTATGTGCCTTTTCATATGCAATAAAATGTCTTTTTGTAATGATGTGTCTATTTATAATATATTGTAAATATACTATATAATGATAATAATTATATACTCTGGTATCCAAACAAGTGTTAAAGGTTGTTTCACCTTTAAAATATGTCCTTTCATCTTAAATGTAAAAATGAATTATCACAATATATGTATGCACCTTTTCATCTTAACAATGTGTTTTCCATTAAAATGATTATATAAGTTTAAAAGTTGTTTAAATGTCTAAAAAGTGTATTTTCACCCTAACAATATATTTCTTCATCCTAAAATTACATAAGTTTAAGAGAAATATTCAAAATGTATAAATATATGCCTTGCATTCGTTAAAACATTTTTATTTTTGCATCAAATTTATATATGGGCTATTTATTTAGTGAATCACTATTACATGTAAATAGGAGAAGATTATTAGAGATTTAATTGAATCTTTTTAACCATTAAAGTGAACTATTGCAAGTGTTTGGTGGAACACTTACATCTACTTAAATGAAAAAGTTGCAACTGTTGGTGAATATAATTTTTAGGAAAAAAGTTTGTGAGCTACGTGAAGTATATTTAATATGGTGAAAACCATTCATAGTACTGAGATATGTCAATAATTACACTATATTTATATTAATACATGTCACATATATGAAGTAAAATTTAATATGGTGACAACATTATAATCAAGTTTAATTGATTTTAAACTTAGTTGATGATGTCATTCTGTAATTTAATAAACTTAAAATCTAGATTAACAAAATCTGACCCGACCCAACCCATAAACCTGAGAAGAATTTATCCCTAAATTGATTTCATTACATGTTAGGGTTCATATCAACTTTTAAACATAAAGACATAGATAAATAAAGATCAAATTTGGTAGATGATCATCTTTTTGAACACCCCTGAATAAAAACAATTTATCTTCACCGAAATTACGTCACTGTTAGCAATAAAATAATATAAGAACATGATAAAAGACATATAATGATTAAGTCTCTTTCTTCTATTGACACTCTATCTTCAGTTAAATCCAAGTAAACAATCAAGGATTCACACGTGATTACTTCATGGTGATCCTTTTTCTTCGATTCAACAATTTGCCTATGTCTCTCAAATCTGAAATCGACTCTCTCTCTCTCTCTCTCTCTCTCTCTCTCTCTCTCTCTCTCTCTCTCTCTCTCTCTCGAACCCTAAGTAAAACGATTTAGGGAAAATAATTATGTTGGGTCGGGTTGGATTTTGTTAATTTGTGTTTAGGTTTATTAAATTACATAATTATTTCATTAACTAAGTTTAAAATCAATTAAACCCGATTATGATATTGTCACCATATTAAATTTTACTTCGTATATGTGGCATGTATTAACATAAGCATGGTGTAATTATTGACATATTCAGATACTTTGGATAATTTCCACCATATTATAGTATACTTCGTGTATCTACAAACTCTTTTCCTAATTTCCGTGATGAATTATTTCAATTGTTGGTGATTGTAATTTTTTGTGATAAATCATTACAAATTTTGGCGTTAACCAATCATTGCAACCTTTAGCTCTCTATATGAGGAGTCGTGGACATTGAAAAAATCACAATTAGAAAATCACAACAATCCCAAATAAACTAGAAAATGAAAGTGTTTATTGTTAAATGATTATCAACAATCTTTGAAGAAACATATACAAATATGAAGAAACTCTTTTATTATTTTTGTATCTTAACCTAAGCTTGAAATTTTTGTTTGAGAAATCGAAAACATTCCAAAAATATTTATATCTCAATTACACATTGACTTCAAAAAGGTTAGTTAAAACTCTAATAAAAATCACTAAAGATTCAAAAAAAATCCAGAATTTATCAATTTTATTTGCGTGAGTTTAATAAAATAAGTGTTGGTGTTTTATAAAAGTTCTCCTGAAAATTTAGGTAATATTATAAATAAGAAGGGTCATATCAATATAAGTCAACATATTTTTGTTACGATATTCAATTTACGTGATATCCTTTCTCAAAAAAGGGTAAATAAATATATAAAAAGAGTAACTGATTTTTTTATCGGCATAGAATTAGTAATTGTTTAAAAAGATAATTATGTAACATATGTATATCTACAACACCAATTTTAATTTTTTTTTTTTGTAAATTGTTACTCTATAAAATATGACATATTTTAATAAATAAGCTTTCCTCTCATATAGTACATGTTCATATCATAGCTATATAAGAGGAAAATTTCATAAAAATACTTCAAGTAACTTTTTGTTTAACTTTTTGATATCTAATTTTTTTGCTACCCAGGTTAATACATGAATTAGTTTTTTTTTTCATTTTAGTACACTAAATTTTAAAATTGTACTTATTTTAATACTAAAACTATCTTTGTTTTATCAAAAGTATTTTTTTTAAGTTCAAAAAAATAAAAAATCTCTTAAACTCACAAAAATATGAAAAAGCTAATTTTATTTTAAACTTTAGGAGTGAAAGTAACTAAATTGTGGATAAAATTTTGGAATAAAAATGTTTAGTTTTAATATTAATTTTTTTTTCACAATTTGAAACTAATTTATTTTTCATTTCAATTTAAGATTTTATAAATTTTAAAACTTAACCCACAATATAGTTTTTTCATTCCTAAACTTTAAAATAGAATTAGATTGGTGTTTTTGGTAATCTTGATTTGTGTTTTTGGTAATCACTGAAGAGTATTTTCTTATAACCAAAGGTATATGTATAAGCGTGAACATGTTTTGCAAACTCGTTTGCAAGCGTCCACAAAAAAAATGTTCGTATAGGGTTTTTGATTGTTATCCAAACTCTCTTAAGCAAGCGCCTGTGGAAACAAATCATTTATATAGATCATTTAAACAATGTAAGAAACCATTTAAGTAGATAAGTGAAAATCGCAAAACCGTTTATAAGAGATACAAGAAATATTTTACGGATATGCAAAAAGCATATTGCAAAAACCATTTCAATAGATAATGAAAAAACATTCATAAAGTATTGAAAATTTATTTTTATAGAAAAAGTTTTGAAATCATTCATATGCAAAGCTTATAATAGAAGCGATAAAGAGGTGCTATAAGAAGCCAAAAAATTGAATTGTCATAAAAGCATAAATAAAAGCGATATTAAGAAGATAGACTAAATAAAAGATGACTAGCCTTTCACCCGCGCGCCCGCCCGGATGTTATTTTTATAAATGTTAAATATTTTAAGCAATTTGTTTGATATAATTGTATATATGACTCAAATTTAATATTCGATATCCGTTATCCGATCCGGGATCCCATCTGCTTCAAAAAACGGATATTCAGAGATCCTGGTAGTGATTTTACGGATTCGACTAATCGAGGTACAAATTTGGATAGTAAAATTTTAGGTATAGATATCCGGATCCGGATATTAAATATTTAATTATAGTTATCTATGTATAGTATATATATTTTTATATAAAATAACTAAAATTTTAATGATTTTAAGGTTTTTTTAATAATAATTTTAAATAGATTAAATATATGGTTAATGATTAGTTTTTGATTTATTTTTAATTAAAAAAGAGAGATCCAGATATCCGCGTGTATTCAGATTTTATTGTGAATATCCTAACCCCGAATATCCAGATAACAATTTTACGAATCCGACGAATGCATATCCAAATCCGTATATCCTAAAATATCCCGGATATTTGATCCGCCCTAGACCTAATTGTGTATATGTATTATCTGGTGATTAAAATTTTTAAATTTATAAATTAAATAATTTATTTTTATTAGATATATATATCGTATAAATGAATAATACATTGTATTTATTTGTATATATAACCATTTATAATAAATATTAGTATGTATTTTAGTCATTAATTGTTATGAAAAGTTACATAATTTTGTTACTCTAAATGAGTAAGTTCATATTATAATGGAAAATTATTAACATTATTATCATTTTTATAGTTCAAATATAATTGAATAGTTTATATGAATATGAATAAAAATAAAACTAATTTAATGCTATATATATGTATAATTTTGTTTTTATTATAAAATTGGAAAATACATACAATATTTTATGAAGTTTCAATTCAAATGACAAAAGTTGTTAATGGGCTTAGCCAAACTTTATTATTTTCTTGTTAAAAATTGATGTTTGGATACAAGGATAATATCAGTGGCATTACTTGTAAATATTAAGTAAAATTAAGGGTTATTTCTTATTTGTACTTCACTTTTAATAGATTAGATATGACAACTCTTTCACAAACATATATGGAGTGGAAATATGATATTTATTTCCTTAACTTTTTATATTCGCTCCGAAGTAAGGCCTATCAAATAGCAAGTCCCATAATAAAACCATGGAAGACAATTCACGTGTCACTCGTGAAAGTTTATGTGAACTAATAATCTACGAAATACTTTCGAAGAATTTTTTTTTTGCTGTTAGTTTGCGATATAAAGTATCAAATGGATGAAGAGTTGACAAATTATTTAAAGAGGCAAAGATGAGCTACTTTATGTAATTGCTGCAGCACGTGCATACGTTAGCGGAAGTGAGGCGTTACAAAACTTTCTCTGCAAGATCTTTTGTCGTTTAAATTTTTTTAAAAAAGAAAAAATGTTTATTGTTTTTTCACAAACTACTAGTCATTTAAAATAAAAATACATGTCTTCTGAAAAAAATGTATCAAAAAATTAAAAGTAATTTAGAAAAAGAAAAAGATATTATTAGACATGGCTCTTTACCATGACCCACGCCGAGCCGGCGGCAGCACGCAAGTGGTTGGAGCCATCTCTCTCTCCTATCAACCTTCAAACATGGTTATGAGTGTAATTATATATATACTTCAACAAAGCTTGTTGTGGCTGATATGGGACTTATGGTGTTTTTGACACTTAGTTAAATTTCCCAATGTTTTGATTACACCACATTACCAACTCCATTGCAGTGGCGGGGAAAATAGATAAAAATCAAATATAAAGGTACAACAAAGGGGAATTCAGCTCAGGTTAGGGATGCCAACTCAATGGACTATGCTATCAAAACTTACATAACTTAGCCTAAACTATAATTTTATATATTTTAAGGTGTGTCAGCTGACTCCCCTATCAAGTGGATCCACCTCTAATTCATTGTATCATTTCTCATTCAATTTAAATTTTTTTGAACATTTAAATATATTAGATTGTAGTGCTCGTTGCAATGTTTCCAGTGAACTACTAATCTAATCATGACAAGCATCAGTTTGGCCGGAAAAACCACCGAAAAAAGTCAGCCTTATATTTCTGTCAAAAAAGAGTTCCACAACACAACAAACCACAAAGATCAGACTTATCTTTCACATAAGTAGAGCCAATACTAATCAAGTTCGATAAAAGATAGTAGTGGATAGTGGATTACTTGAGCAACTGTGGCCTCTAACAAAAGGATGAGAAGATAAAATTTTATTCACTATTTTGTTATATACGTGTTCAAACAGATAAGGAATGTGCTTATTGCCATTTTGGACCCAAACCGGCGAAAGCAACCATGACACTGATTGGTCTATATGTAATATGTGTAAAGATAACTCCGATCAATCTTGTGTTGAAAATAACAGCTACATTGGTCCACACCTCATATTATCAACCCATAATTATTCAGGAGTTGACATTATCTTTCTTCTATACCAAAATAATTAAAGCTAGCTTATATATTGTTTTGTTTCTTAGAGCTTTCATATTGTTAAATTAAACAAAATTTTCTTACACATTTTGTTCTGTGCGTTCAGCTGTATGTATTTGCTTTGGCAATGTTTGGGACAAAATAAATATATACAGTGAAAATTCTTAATTAAAAATAAATAATATTTGTGTCACACATAATTAAAAATTGATCAAACCAAAAAAACAAAAGAAAGAAAAAACTGAAAAATTAGTGGCCGGAACATTTTTTTTATCTATGGTCTCTTGAACTGTCACTTTCGCTTGCAGTCTGTATCATCTGGTTATGATCGCGGCTTTCATTCTCCCTCACGGCACGTCTTTCCTGCTACAAAAAAATAAATATTGTGTGAGTAATCATCACTTGAAAAATGTTCATTGTGATTCAATGATACACTTACGTCGCGATAGAACAAGTCTTCAGCTTCAAGCATGTGTATAATATGACCCATCTTAGGTCTCTTATTAGCATCAGGATCCACACAACGCAATGCAACTAGCAACAAGCGTTTAAGAGCCTTTGATGATGGCGGTTCAACTATTTTTGGGTCGATTACTTCCTCTGACCTTCTGTTTCCAACCATAGTTTTCAACCACTCTACCAAATTCACCTATAACCACAAACAAGACCATATCAAGAACCATAGCTTTGAAACCATATGGTTTTGTTTTGTTTGTTACCTCTCCTTGAGGTCGACTATAATCAACTGGGTTTCTTCCAGTGATCAACTCCATAATCAATATCCCGAAACTATAGATATCACTCTTCTCGTTCAGCATTCCCGTGCAAGCATATTCTGGTGCAACATAACTATATAACAAAACCAAATCAAGAACATTTAATGTTTTTGTAAAAAAAAATAAGATTATAAGACCATGATTAACCCCGGTCTCTTAGGATGAAGTTCTTAACTTATGATTTGACTTTTTTTTTCACTTTTCGACTAAGAGACGTCTTTTATTTAAGAGACTGTTCTTAGGTTTTCTTAGTTAAAAACTAAGAAACCTCTCTTACTAAAGCTAATAACCCAACCCTAAGAGACCAGGATTAATCAGGCCCTAAAGAAGAACTTACCCGAACGTTCCCATGACACGGGTTGTCACGTAACTGCTCTCCGAGAACAACAGCTTAGCGAGTCCAAAATCAGATACCTTAGCATTCCATTGACGATCAAGCAAGATGTTACTTGATTTTATATCCCTATGAACCACTTTTGGTTCAAGACCCTCGTGTAGATACGCCAATCTTCATGAATTATAACAACAAATAAGTTTACATATAAAGATGAACTCACAAATAAGCAAGGGAGCTTTTACCCTTTCGCCATGCCGAGTATTATGTTGGTGCGAATGTCCCAAGTCAGAGGACTTTTGTCACCGACATCACCATGTATCCACTGCTCTAAGTTGCCATTATCGACGTAGTCATACACTAACATCCTAGTTTCAAACAAACCATTAGTGAGGAGAGTCTTATAACATGTACAGAGTGAAGTACATATCAACAAGCATCAAGGTTTCGTTTTTTTATACCTGTATGCACCTTCGACGCAGTACCCTAAAAGCCTAACTAGGTTCTTATGCCGTACACGACCAATGGCTTCTACTTCCACTCTAAACTCCTTCTCTGCTTGTCCCCTTCAACATAAATTACAAGACTAATGATCAGTAAGTGACCCATTAAGACACAACTAACAACGAAACTACTTGTGGTTTGGTCAGTAAAATAAAAAATTGAAACTTTACCTGTTGTTAAGTAGATTCTTGACAGCGACTTTAGTTCCATCGTTTAGAACACCACGATACACAATCCCATAACCTCCTTCTCCGATCACATTCTCTTCACACAACCCATTCGTCGCAGCCTCAAGCTCTCTCAGAGTATACCACCTTCCCCATCCGAGATGCGACACCTCCGGTCCAACGCAACCACTCCCCGAGTACGACGTCGTTTCGCTGACCGTTCCTCTGCTCTCACCGCTCGAGGCTCGATCCGAGAACACCACACGGTGCTCGACCTTCCCGATATCGACTTGGATCTCCGGCTGCGTCGCGGGAGGACGAACGATCTCCTGAATCTCTTTGGAAACCGGGGGGGTTGCTACGGCGGCGGAGGCGAAATCGGCGTGACGGGGCTTGCGGTTGCGACGGCGAGAGGTGAGACAGAGGGAGAGGAGGAAGAGGGCGATGACTATGAGAGATCCTAGTAAGATTCCGATGACGACCCAAAGCTTGAGACCGAAGATCGACGTGGGTTTGGATAGCTCGGAGTTGATGTAATCAGGATTGAAAACAGAGATCGTCATATTCTTTTTTCTTTAACCCAATCACGATGATCTTATTACCAACATGGGTTTTTGATTCTTTCGCATCTCTTGCCGGAAAAGAATAAGCTTTTTTTATTTTTATTTTCTGGGGGAATCAAATGGATATAATCAGTTAATCACAGTTGCATGTGGCTTTAGAGAGAGTGTTTGTGTTTGAATGAGCTGTCTGATCTCATCCCTGTCCGCGTATCTATTCTATCTCCTTGTGGTGACGGCGACAAGTCATGGTTGTTGTCAGTTCAATGACGTTTTTACCCTTTTCGGACAGGGGAAATGTAGTGGGACCTACGGATTATCAAGGGTTTTTACGTAATGATGACTAACGACGGGGTGACGGAGAGATGACGGTTATCGTACGCTTTTTACTATGTGTGTGTTTATCTCTCTCACTCTACAACTACAAAGTACAAATATCACTAAATCAAATTTAAGACTTAATTAGAATGATGTATGAATTAATTTATTTTAAGACTTAGTTATAGGGGTGAGACAGACCGGATATCCGGGGTATTTTAGGATATCCGGATCCGGATCCGGATTCGCCGGATCCGTGACTTTAGTATCCGGATCCGGATCCGTGTCTTCCGGGTATCCGGACTTCGGATATCCGTCTAGATATTGTGATACCCGCGGATACCCGGATTCGGATCCGGATCCGTAAAAATAATTAAAAAAAATAAAAAAATATTTTAAAAATATTAAAAATCTAAAAATAAAACATAAATTAAATATTTATACAAAATTTATGAATATATATATATGACATATAATATTAGTAAAATTCAAATATAATATTTAAAAAATATTATATGTATAAATATTAATATATCAAATATAATTATTAATAAAATTAAAAATTTAATATATTTTAAAAACACGGATCCGGATCCGGATATCCGGACCTAAAAAATAAGATACCCGGATTTGGATCCGGTTTGGACGGATCCGAAATTTTACTATCCGGATTCGGATCCGGGCACTCCGGATATCCTATTTTCGGAGCGGATCCGGGACGGATCTCGGATCGAATCTGGATTCCGGATAATTCGTCCGAGGCCTACTTAGTTAGAATGATGTATTGAATTAATTTATCTCATTCAATCATAGTTTAAAAAACAATTTTTGGATTCTGACTGACTACATACCCTATTCAATTTTAATTTTAATTTTAATTTTAATTTTAGTTTGAATTTCCACTTTTAATATTGAAGGAGTTCTTAAAATAAGAAGAAAATGATAAAATAACATTTGACTATCTCAAAATTTGAGAATTTCTCTTAGAATGCTATTGAATGGGTATTAATACCGAACATTAGTTTCCCAAGAAAAGGAATCAATCACCTTTAGAATATCAAAGGGACTAGAGACTGCATTAATAACATTCGTTTGTTAATGTATTACTCCGAATTGGACTTATTTTTCTATAAAAGGCCACATATCTTAATAGGTTATGGCATTGTACTACTATATATATCTTGGTTAATCTTTATACATACGTCTAGATAAGGATGATTGATGATGGGCAATGGCCAGATCGGCATTCCATTTGACAGAAACAAACATATTTTTCTTAGATAATAATAATAAAATAGGTTCTTTTATAATAATTACTAATTTGGTGGAGGTAAGGTGGTAACTTTTAGCATTTAGTACTAATTACAAAGAATTATATTTGTCTTGATGTACTTTTTGAAATTCCCTGTTCGTATCAAGACGAAGAGATACACCTAATATGCTAAATTCTAATTTAATGGTCTGGTTCGAATCTTATCAAAATTGTCTAATCGCAAAAATAACAATTTGTAGTTGAAAGATTTTATGAGTTCTTAAACCGATGAAACTAGTAACTTAAGTAATCCAAGTTGTAAAAAGGGTTGCTTTTAAAAGGTCACTCATAAAAATTATGAGAATGGAATAAAGGAAAAAGATAAGGTTGGGGCGAAAAGAGAAACCCATTATTGCACCATCATAGCAAGCAATGTATCATTTTTCATAAAGAAAAATTTAAAATATAATTATCTCATTACATGAGTCAAATGCTTCTTTCTTACCTTCTTTAAACTAACCAGAAAATGTTTGTTTTTTCTTTAATTTAAAAACCATAGTTTAACTTTGATTTAAAAACCATAGTTTTTTGACCAAAAAAAAAAACCATAGTTTAACTTTTAATAGTAAGTAAAAGTAAAATATATTTAATTTGTTTTTTTTACTGAATGTCATGCTCGATGATTCCATTATGTAGTTTTTATCAGCAAATAAGTGTAATAAATCTTAAAATCACTTTGCAAAATTTGAAGACTTAGTTCTTTCTTGCTCAGTAATCCAATGCTCAAAAGATACTGAGCTTAAACCTGTCAGTAATCCGTACAACAGAAGAGCTTACAAGAACTTAATCTGTCTTCTTGTCCAGTCCATCAATGGCTCGAAGCCTCTCAACAAGAGGAGGATGTGAGTAGTGATAAGCTGAGTACAATGGATCAGTGTTCATCGCTGATAAGTTCTCTTCCTGCAAAATTCCCAACAAAATATAAAACCATTTAAGCATGACACAAATAGTCTTGTGTTATTTATTCAGTCGTTCGCGTTTTCTCTGACCTGTAGCTTCACTAGAGCAGGACGGAGATCTTTGGCATAACCAAGCTTCACTGCAAAAGCATCAGCCTGCAAACATAACGTTCACTTATGTTTAGTTATGGCCTTGAAAGAAATAAAGAAACTTTAAATGGATATTGAGGGATTATATATTGTACCTGAAACTCAAACGCTCGACTAACAAGGTTGAGGCCAAAGCTTACTAGGTGTTGAAGTGGTATTACAGTGTGCTGTGAAAATCAGTCAAAAGATTATAAGATTTGTATGGAATTTTCTTATTGTAAATTTCTTTCTTGATTCTATGAGTCTAGTGCCTAAAACCCCCAAAATAACAAACCTGAAATATGATCAAACCAATGAGAACTGGTTGTGTATCAAATCCAAAACTCCTGAAGAGATCAGTGGAGTTTCTGACAAGAGTGTATCCTCCAAACTGTAAGAAGGCAAGGATCTGCAACAAACAAAAAACATGGAGACATAAGACATGATTTCATAGATGAATGAAGATGATGAGTAAATAAGTTCTGGATGACAGTCGTCGCTCACCTGAACTGCAATGAACGAGTACGTAGTGTGATTTAGCTTCCAGTGTCCAAGCTCGTGTGCAATAACCGCCACAATTTCATCCTCATTCTTGCACTGCACACAAGAATTAAGATAAAACCTTATGTTTCAGAACCAGAATCTAAATGTGATTATGGCTTTGCTTGATTCATTGAGATTTGAGAGTCACGGTACCTGCTGAATCAATGTGTCATAAAGAACAATCCTTTTGTTCTTGAAGAAACCATACATGTAAGCCTGTGAGATGTAACAAGAATTGTGAGCAAATCCATATGGTGATCTTGAAATGTAGGCATGAAGAGAACTACAGCATTTAGATGCTTACATTGCTATGGCTTGACCTTGTAGATCCATCAACGACAAACAACTTCTTCAGAGGAAACTTTAGAGAAGAAGCAAGTTTCTCAATTTTCTCCCTGAGGTTTCCATCTGGGAGCTATACCCCAATATAAAGGAAGATTTAATTGTCTAATAGTAACATAGTGCAAAATGTGTCTGACTTGTAAAACGGCCAAGACTGTAATACTTACAGGAGTGAACTTGTTGAAAAGAGGTGCAATCAAAACTGGATATATAGTCATCATTACAAGAGACAGAATAAACATGAATGCCCATAGATAGATGGCAAGGTAAGGACCTCCTTTCTGAATCAGGAACAAGATAAAACCTTATGATCAGACTTTTTACACCAAAGCTGAAAACTTGCAAGCTCACATTCATAGAGAACAGTGTCATATAAGAGAAACTTTGAATAAGATGAATTAGAATCGCCAAACCTGAACTATAACAATAATAGCGGCAACAATAGGAGGGGCTAGTACGACAGAGAGAAGTATTCCTTTGACCATGTCCCTAATGAACATCCATATTGTTTGCTGCAAACAGAGTTTACAAGAAAATTTAATCCACGTGTAACTAAGAAAAGCTAATACACAAGATAGTGTTGGGAATACGACATACTTTATTGAACCCATGTCGAGACTCAATCACGAAAGTTGAGTACAAAGAAAATGGCAAATCAGTGATCTGCATCAGAATAAAAAAGAAACCATATTATCTTCAAAAAATAAATATCTTTTGTTCCTAAACGCATTAGACTATATGAAGGGGTTAAGTTTAAACGACCTGTGACCATATCATTACACCAGCCAAGAATGAAAGAGTGTGCAGTATTTCATTCTCTGGATCGAGTCCCACCATCGGTAGAAAACCTCCAGATATCTACAGGAAAAATGAAAATTTATGATTTTATTATCATTATACCACCAATATATTAAATGAGAAGAAGATGGTAGATAATGAGAACAGATGTGTACCTTCCAAAACCAAGGCAAAATTCCAAAGAACAACATCGCAGAGTCCATAAGTATAGTCACAAACTCATGAACAAAGTGAAAATGGCTGTAGAAAAAGAAACAACCTCAGTGAAAAATAGCCTAACTAACAACATCTATGAAAATGAAGAAAATAATTGAGGTGAAACCTTTTGTCAAGACTGTATGCTCGAGATTTCTCAAACTTCTCTTGACTGATGACTCCAACCAAGGTTTTTGGGAGAGTGGGAAGCTTGAGAGCAGTGTGTTGCCTCATATCCAAGTATGTCTCAAAAATGTACATCACTATCATAAAACCTGAAATAAAAGAACAAAAAATTGAATTTAAATGTGAGCTAAATGCTATAACTTTCAATAATATCTCTTCTTTTCCAGCTTTGGATCAATGAGATAAAAAGGGGGATCAAATGCCATTCATATCATTGAACTATTAAGACAAGCGATCTATGTCTATGTGTACTTTCAGATCAACAAGATTGAATATTTTGCGTAAACCATACCACCATGTGACCACTGGAGGAGAGTTGATTCACCTATTCATGTTAACAAACGGATCCAAACAAAACTATAAAAACCATTTGAAAAATCATCTCTTTAAATCCCTAGTTGATTAGGAACACAAAACCCATAACGAAAAAACAAAAACCTTTTCCATAAACTCTTATCTCTATAGATTTTACGACGAGATTCTCAAGAAAAGCAAATAAGCTTCCGTGCAGATACTAATACAAGGACGAGATGATATCAGGAGATATCTCAGATCAAACGCACGTGTACACGAAGAGAAAAAGTTCGATTAATAAAAGCTGAGATCAAGTCACAAAACAAGGTACATAGAGCCAAATACAGAAACGAGAAGCAGAGACGATGGCGTAAGAAACTAGTCACAGGAATCTCAATACAGTAAAAAAAAAGAACACAAATTTTATGCAATCGAATGAAACGTGGAGAATAGAATGGCCTCGAGAAGGATATGAAGCTTACCCACGACAGTTTCCATGTAAGGAATCGCCATAGCTACCAAGACCAAGACCTGAAGAGAAGTAATAAATCGAAGAAAGTAGAGAGAGAGAGAGAGAGACAGAGAGACAGAGGTTTATGTATTCGGGTACGGGTTCGAAGAGTATGGGCTAGATTTATGGCCCATATATTTAAGTAAGCCCATCTTACTTTATTTCAAATCTCCACAATAAGTTACCTTTAAGGTTAATTATAGCTTAAATTTTAGTTTTGGGGCTATAACGGTAATACTATATTTTGTAGGGGCTAAACAAGAAATCCTTATCGACAAGTCGATACCAAGAGAGCTTCTTCTCACTTCCCTTCTGCAATTTTATCCACTTGGAGCCTCGACCATGGCATCTCCTTCGCTTATGCACTCTTCTGCTTCTTCGTTTCACTGCCGTTTCCCATCGTTAGCGGTTCCATCCTCCGCACCTCCGCCGCTGAGAAACATGTTGAAAATCTCGGCGTCGGGAACAGTGCTGGTGGAGAAATCTGAGTCTGAGAAAGTCCAGCGCCTCAAAACCGCTTACCTCGAGAGAATCATCCCCGCGCTTAAAGATGAGTTCAAATACATTAATATTCACCAGGTAACCCCTAAATCTCCGACACCAAACCTAGTTCTTGTTCTGTTGCGATTCATGATGTTGTCTAAAGAACAGATTGTTGTTTTAGTTTCACATGATTTGTGTTTTATTTTGGATTGATGTTTTCCAATGTTCAAGAAATAGGTAGTATCTATTCGGCAAATTATTTGGTGGTTAACAAATTATTGATTTATTTTATATATATATATGATAGTTATATAAAATAATAGTTTTTAAATAAAAATAAAAATTATTCTGATAAATTATCAAAATTAGATATTCAAATCAAAAGAAATTAGACAAATTTGTGGATATTTAGATTAATTTAGAATTGATTTTAACTAATTTTAGTCAATTTCGAATAGTTTAAATCGATTTGAATCGGTATAAATCGGATTTTAGAAAAATCGTTTTGAATAGGAACGAGTTACCTGTCAAGACGAAGACTGATATTTAGAACCATGGTTGGACCAGGTTCCAAAGGTACAGAAGATTGTGGTGAATTGTGGTATAGGAGATGCAGCGCAGAACGACAAAGGTTTGGAGGCAGCAATGAAAGACATAGCGCTTATTACAGGGCAGAAGCCTGTCAAGACACGAGCTAGAGCTTCCATTGCTACTTTCAAGATCAGAGAAGATCAACCTCTTGGGATAGCCGTCACTCTAAGAGGAGACGTGAGCCTCTCTCTATCCCCTTGAATCCTCATCATTGGATCTTTTACTAATCAGACTTTCCTATTGGTGACAGGTGATGTACTCGTTCCTGGACCGTCTGATAAATTTAGCACTTCCAAGAACACGAGATTTCCAAGGTGTGAGTCCCAGTAGCTTTGATGGCAACGGTAACTACAGCATTGGTGTCAAAGATCAAAGTGTTTTCCCTGAAATCAGGTTAGTATACTAGTAAAAATGTATGAAACATCTTATCCATTGGGTTCCTTATAGCCTCCTGGTATTTGGTTAAGATTTGATGCGATTGGGAAAGCAAGAGGAATGGATGTATGCATCAGCACGACGGCGAAAACAGATGAAGAAGGGCAGAAACTGTTGGCTCTGATGGGAATGCCTTTCAGGGAAGGAAGCAGTGGCAACACAGGGGCGCCAGTGAGGAAGAAGAAGCTCAAGTCTCATCATTTTGATGCTAAAGGCAAAGGAAAGGGAAAGAGATGAACGAACATATAAGAATGAGATTTTTCCATATTTGTTTGTGTTGTCTTCTCTTCATGAATGATCTAATACTTTTGTTGCAGTGTGTTTAATCTGATGTAATATAATTATCCAATTTGTTTGGAAGAGTCATTAATTTGGTAAGAAAAGGGAGAAAGAGTTACCAACACATCAAGGGTTTTGTCTAATTCTTGCAAGTTTGTGGTAACAGTTGTAATTATACAAAATGTAGCGCGTGAAATAACGTAAAACGAAGTCGCGTGAGAGCTTACGTTCCTCTCTCTCTCTCTTCTTGTAGACGTTGATGATTCTCTCTCTTGCATCTCTTTTTCGTCTATCGATCCATCAAATTCTCCAGATCAAAACCCTAGATTGTGAAGTGCTTGTAATCCCTTCGTAGAAGTGCAGGAAACTATACTATCTTGATTTTTTGAGGTTTTTCGATTCGAAACTTTTGGTTTGTTTGGGGAGAATCGGTGGTTCCTTCTGACTTCACGATGAGCTAGATTCGAGTAGAAATACAAGTTAGGCGGAATCTTACTGTACATATCACTGATCTTGACGACATGATGAAGTTGAATCGTGGTGTTCGTTGTTAGCACCTCCTTTGATTTGATTATTATTATTGGTTGGTTTGTTACTTGAGAGAGTGGATACTTTAGGCACTGTTATATCGAGTCACAGATTCAGTTTTTTTTTGAGCAAGCAATTTGATTAGGGGTTGAAACACATATAGTGTTGTTTCTTGGACTTGACCAGCTAACATCTTCTTTGTGTCCCTGTACAATGAGCATTGCAGATCAACTTGATGAATCCACAAAGTTAGTGTTTATCTGTTGTGTCTTTACTTTGCTTGTCATAGTATGTTTCACCTGGAGATATAATTGTTTTTCTTTTCTTTTTTCTTGATTCAGGAAACCAAGAGTTTCATACACCAGAAAGTTTCTTTTATCCTTGAGCGATAAAGATGTTTGCAAGAAGCTTCCAAATCTTCCCACTGAGTTTAATGATTTACTCTTTCGGTGAGACTCTTTATTGGAAATGTATTTCTATGCTTTCTATAAATCTGTTATGATCTTACTACGTGTTGATCACTACACTCTTTATATGAGCAGTGACTCTGAAGATCCTTCACCTGAGCGACCGAGACTTTCTGGCGATTTTTCGTCTCATGGTTTGAGGAGGAATGACTACAGTTCATCGCCTCCCACCAGGGGTGAATTTGGTGGTAACTCTCGAGGCACCCATGGAAGATGGGAAGGGCGCTCAGGTGGATGGAATGATAAAGATAGTGATTCTTCACTCTCAGACCGGGACCCAGGTAGCCTGGGCTTACTCACTTCCCCTTCTTTTAAAATGTTGCATGATGACGTTACCAAGAGATGGACTACCACTAGTAACCTTTACTCTATTTTTGGCCTCTTAATCTACTCTGAAAAATTACTTAGTGTTAATTGTGTATGGTTTTCAACTCTATCCACGTGGCTGTTCAATGTGTAAAATGTAGATTGCCACTTTTTCTACGAAAGACTGCTTTTTTAGTGAACTTAGGAAGAAGACCATATAGAAAATTTCTGGAATTTTGGGTATTATTATAGTTATTGAACTGTATATTTTGTTAGGTGAGCCTGGAAGGCGTTCTGGCATGCCATCTCGGAGGCCTTGGCAAGCACCAGAGCATGATGGACTTCTTGGGAAAGGTTCTTTCCCGAAGCCTTCTGGATTTGGTGCGGGACCAGCTGGGCCCAAGCCTCAATCTGATGACTCGTATCAGCTGCGTAGAAGCACTGAACCTTACCATCCTCCTCGCCCATACAAGGTTAAGTGCCGACTAGTCTTTTGTGCCCAACTTGAATTGTTTTTTAGTATTAGTGATTGTTGAATGCTACTCCACCATGTTGCTGCGTGTCATCAGCTGGTGAAATCACTTAGTTAAGGACACAGACTCCTAAACCTGTCATGTGCATATGTAGGCGGCACCTTACGCTCGACGTGACACTAGAGACTCGTTAAATGATGAGACGTTTGGTTCTTCTGAATCTACAAGTGAAGATAGAGCAGAAGAAGAAAGAAAAAGAAGAGGTAAAAGGAATCTATTCACTAATATCTGTTCTATAGTTACCAGTTTGTGAACTTCTTACAGAGTCTACACATGCGTTTTTATGTCAATCTTTAATTGATGTTCTCAAATCTCTGTCAGCTTCTTTTGAGTTGTTGAGGAAGGAACATCAAAAAGTATTCCAGGAGAGGCAAAAATCAAACCCAGACTTGCGTAAAAACGACTTTGATTTTACGGAACTGCTTGGGGAGTCCAAAGATGAAAAAGAGCGTTCAAGAAGAAGCGATGAAGTCAACAACAATCCATCAATTCCTGCGTCTAATAACCACACGATTCCTTCTCAAAGTAATGCACCTAGACCGCTTGTACCTCCTGGTTTTGCAAGCACAATTTTAGAAAGAAAACAAGGGGAAAAACCTCAAGTAAGTCGTTATCTTTCTGAGATGCTCATCCATGCCTAAAATATATGTTACATGAATTTTTTGATTTTCTTGCATATTGATTTTAAAACGTTTCTGTTCCATGAATGGAGTTATATATACTATATTATGTTATTGCTTGATCTCCAAACAAGAACATAAGTGCAAGTAGTTTTGTTGCCCACTTCCCTCTCCTCCCCCCTCTTATATAATGAACACGCAGACTAGGGGTATAGAAATAAAAAACCTAGTGCATAAAATCTCATCAATTCCTGAAATTACTACTTCCTTGGTTATGTTTGATCGAAGGCTGTGGTCGCTTGGTCTATCACTTTCGAGGAGATCATCAGTCAGAGTTGAAGTTTGAGTGTGGTGACCCTTTTTGTTTTGGTTTATCTTTTCTTTGTAAGTGTTTTGTTAGGATGTATTCTCTGATTGGTATTTCAGTCTTGCTGAACAATTTATAACTCCATCAACTAACTTTGGTCACACGTGTTATTTACTGGTTATCACACCATTTGCAGACTGAAACTTCTCAACATGAACGTAGTCCTGTGATTCCCAAAGGCGTTAATGAAGAAAAATCGTTGGTAATTAAGAAAGGCTCAAGTGAGATGCTGGTAGAAGGTGAAGCTTGTTAATATGTCTTCATTTCTACGAATATCTACATGTATAATTAATAATGACAAAAGTTTTGAAAAACTTTCCTCCATCTCAGCTGCTGGTGAAGTTGCAGGATATCCTAGAAAAGTTGAGCAAGCTACAGTGAAGCTGGACCAGAAGAAAAGCTTGGAGATTTCGGATGAGCCTTCCATTCTGGATAAGATATTCAACACCGCTATAAATTTGAATAGTGGCGATTCCTCTAATATTACTCAGGTGAGTCTTTTTCCCCTATTTTTTTCAGTTAAAGTACTGCTCCCATGATCTCTTTCATTTATGATATCCTTATGGTTCAGTAATTGATATGCACTTCACTTGGGTCACATGATGAATACTTATCTCTGATGTAGTCTCCATTACAAGGTCGTAACTAAGGTTTTTCCTATATGATCCTGAGGATGACAAAGTTGAGTGTTTCTTCCTCAGGAAATGACGTGCATGTTCATACATGTTCATGTACTTGCATATATATCTTTTCCCTGTGGAACTCGAATAGTCTCATTTGACCTGACGAATGTCCACATACTTGTAGAAAATTGTCGAAAAGGTAGAAGAGACACGGAGCCCTCAGACTGTTAAATCCTCAAAGTTCGCACATCTGTTTCTTGAAGAAGGTAATCCACTGGCTGTTACGCAAGAAAAGTAACATTTTTCACAAAACCAATAAACCAACATCTCTCTTCTAACCGGTGCAGATAGCAATCCAGCTGAAGATCTCCCATCTAGCAGGCCACCAAGAGGCATACTGTCACTACTTCAAGGTGCAGATAAATTGCAAACCTTTGAGACAGGTGCTAAGGATGAACATTCGATGGATTTTTCTTATCAAGGCCATGCCACTAAGAATACTGATAAGTTAATCAACACTTCCGCAACTAAATCAGTAACAACTGCTCCGCCTGTTCTCACTTGTGAAGACCTTGAGCAGTCTATTCTGTCAGAAGCTAGTGAAACCTACCATCCTCCTATTGACCAAGACTCGAGTGTTTCTTCAGTGAAGAAGACCAAACAAGGGAAAACATCTGTTGATAACCAAGCTTCGCAGCACCTTCTTTCTTTGTTACAGAGAAGTGCAAACCTGAAAAATCAAGATACGCAGCTACTTTCAGTCGCAGAGAGTAGACCACCACCGTCTTTGACACCACATACAGCTGGAGAAGCAGGCCCGGGGAAGTCTTTGACCCTTGAGAATCTGTTTGGGAATGCCTTCATGAACGAACTGCAGTCAATTGGAGAACCTGTTTCTGGAAGATCTTTGGTTTCTGATGCGCCCGGGATCCCGCTTCGATCAGACAGATCTATCGGTGAACTGAGCCAAAGAAATCTAATCAAACCCGACGGTCTTCCCGGAGGGCTACTGGGACCTCATAATCAGGAGCCTGAAGTAGCTTTCAACATCTCTGACAAGCTAGCTGCTTTAAACTCTGGTCCAAGGAACGAAAGACCAACAATGGGAGGTCCAGATGGTCCTTTTCTTCACCATCATCCCCAACAATACTCGACCGACCCTTATCACTTGAATGGTTCAGGCCCGGGTTTCCATCCTTTGGATACTGGACATGCTCATATAAAACCTAAGCTCGATTTCATGGGCCAAGGAAGCATCATAGCTCAACATCAGGATCCTCCACCAAATCACCGGTTTCCACCAAACATGATTCAGCGTCCGTCTTTCCATCATTCTACAACTAATGGACTTCCCGAGTTTGATCGTCTTCCTCCACATATGATGCAGAAGATGCATATGCAAGACAACCTGCAACGCCACCATCTAATGCAAGGCTTCCCCGGTGGTGTTCCACCACACCATCACTCTCCTAATGTAAACAACCAAATGCCGGGTCTCATCCCTGAGTTAAATCCATCACAAGGCTTTCCCTTCGCCCATCACCAGCCCAACTACGCCACGCCACCACCAGGTTTAACAATAGATAACCAAATCCATTTGCTACCTTACCCTTTAAAGATTCTGAAAAAGAACAATGCATGGACTAGTTGTTTTTTATTTTGGTCTCTCAAAACATTTTTTTCGTTTTGTGGCTTTTCAGGTTCTCAAGGAAACAGAGTTGATCATCCAGCTTCACTGCAGACACTCTTAGGGAGGATGGACCCATCCAAGCAGTCTCCGGCAATGGGTCAAGCCGGTGGTCCTAATCGTCAGGGCTCTATGGGTCAGGAACTCGACCTTGGCTTTGGCTACAGGTAATTCTTCTCTGCCCACAATCCTTCAAAATCCTAAGAGGTGTGTCTGCCTAACACTAAGTTGCTTTGTGATGTTCAAGTAGTCAAGTTATCATTTAAAGAAAAAATGAAAAAAAAAGTTCAGTGAACTCTCTTTCTACTGCTGTTTGTGATATGTGGATACTTTTAGTTAACAGTGGTAGATTCTAATGCACTTTGGCACTATCTAGTTTAGGTTTCTGTTTCATTTTGTTGAAACCCGTTGGTCGAATCTCAGTGGTTCCTTGTGTTGAACAAATAACATTAAAAGTTTTTCTTTTCAGATCACTTTCTTAGTCTTGTTATAATATGTACGCCTAAACCTTGCTATTAAAAAGAAATTAAAGTAACATCAAATGAACCAATGATTATTCAGTATTCACTTAGCCAGAAAGAATGAAATGAATTTGATTTCACAAGATAAAAGGCCCAATCGCTCAAGGCCAAGTTTTTTAAAAACATTTGCTGGGCCCTAAACTGAGGCAGGCTGACGTAGTTGTCGGCCTTTTTATATGGACAATTAAATATAAAGCCCATACAGTTTCTGCATGCGCTCCCAAGTCGGCCCATATCGACTGCGATTACAACAACACGCAGGGTCCGCGCGACTTGAGAAAATCAATAATTTCGGCCCTTTCACTATTTGAAATGAGCCAAACCGCGTTCTCATTTATTTTTTCTTGTCATCAATTCACTAAAACATACCTACCTTCTCATCTTATCTCCGATTCTCATTTATTTTTCTCTAATGTAATAAAATTCTCTAATAATTATTTTCATCACCAAAATAATTCTAAAAAAAAAAAGTTCTTTTTTTCTTTTGAAAATTTTAAAATTTATTTTACTTCTTAAAATTTTAAACCTCACCTCCAAAACACCACCCCATGATTCTAAATCTTAAATCTAGATTAGTTAACCATAGGAGTATAAATGTATATTTACACTTTTTAATAAAATTTATTTTGATCATTTTTTCTCTTTCAAAACTATGTTTCTTACAAAAACTTTTTCAAGACTATCTTATGGGGGTGTATTCATGTGAGAGTTTTAGGTGATTTGTATTAAAATTACAAATTCACTATTATTTAATCATGAATTTTGAAAATTCATTTAAAATTCACCGCTATTGAATTTAACATTTCATAAAATACTCTAAAATCTAATGTTATTGAAAATATTTTAAGTTGTGAAGTTTTAAAGTTTCCAAGTGATTTTAGAGTGTTTAGGTGAGGTTTCTTAGTTAAAAAATAAAACTTACATCCCATGGTTTTAAGGTGTTATTTTAGAGTGGTTTAACAAAAATCACCCTAAACTCTCAAATTCATTGAAATCATCTAAAACTTCACTAAAAATCAAATCACTTCAAACTTTAAATTAAATACATCTCTCTTAATGTATTTCTCTATTTCATTGTTTAAATAGGAAAAATTGCTCTTCAAACCTCAAAAACAACTTAAATTTGCTAAATAATCAAAAATACACTATTTCTCCAACTTTCTCGTCCTATGTCTCTCTACAAAACCAATTTTTTTTGGGAAAATTTCAGTTCTACCACAAATTTGATACAGTTTTTAAATTAACCATTAATAAATAATTATTTTCAAAAATATCTTAAATTTATTATGAAAATAGACTAAACTATTTTTTCTAAATATTTATAAAAAATTTAGAAACTCAACACTTACCATTTAACACTAAACCCTAAACAATAATCAATAAAGTATAAACTCAAATGTTAATATATTTTTGAAAAATTGTACTTAACTTGTGGTATTCTTAGCAATTTCTCTTTTTTGTTATTACATAAATAAGCTCTTTAAAATAAAAATTACTAACTTTTCAGTGTTTTCATGTATATTTAAATATTATGTGTCCTTATATATAGTTATACTTTTTATTTGTAATAACCCATCCAAATTTTAACTCTTTTTATTATTACTAAATAACATTTGATTATTAAAAAATAAACAGTTCCTATATATAAAGTTATATAGATTTTATCTTTTGGTGTAAAATATATAAAAACTTAGGTTGTTGAAAAAAAATGAATTTGATCAGCATGAGTGAAAAATATATGTATATGATTAAACCAAATTTATTATATATTTTTAAGATGATGTAATGTAACTTTTATAGAAATACTTTAGAATAAAACTAAAAAGAATGGTCAAATAGTTTTCCATAAAATTATTTGAAATACCATAAATTAGATCACTTTTCAAAATACTTTCAAACTAAAATAACATAATATTTATATATAGGATTTATTAATCATTTGCTTAAGGTTTAATATTCAAGAAGTGGAATTAAATTTATAATTTTCTTCAAATAATACATTAATAAATGATTTAGGAAGATTAGTTAATCTTTTTCATTATGAATGGGTTTGCACATTATTGATTATTGTATAAAGCTAGCACTAGTCACAAAACATTGGCCATCATATTTTACTTTTTGCACATAAAATATAAATTACAATATTTTGGTTCAAAGTTGTTAATTAAAATTATCGGGACACATGTCAATATGTAAAAATCTAAAATCACTAATATTAAAATCCTAACCAAAGGAAAATTGTAAATTATTTTATGATGAACATGATATTAAGAATTATTTAATTATAAAAACTGATTTCTGAAAAAAAATTATTTGATAATGAACATAATATCAAAAATAGTTTAATTAACAAAAACTTGTCAAAAGTTATATTAACAACAACAAATTGTAAAGATCATACATTTTAAAATTATTTAATAGTAACTGGAAATAATTAACTGATAGTTATTTTATTTTTTTCTAAAATCCTAAACAAAAGATAATTGTATACATTATGTGATAGTAATTTTCCTTTTTAAAAGAATAGTTTACAACAAAAGCAACTGAGAAACGCGAGATAAAAAAGTTGTGGTGCTAAAAAACTCGGTAGTTACTAAATTCAATAAATAAGAAAACAAGAATGTTTTTAAAAAAATATTGTATTACAATACTGATTTAAAAAACTAAGTTAAATAAGTGTAAGATAAATGAAAAATACAATCTCTAACTATCTCAAAGACAGATCTCAAAGAGAGGATGTAATGATTTATTTGTTTCCACATTATGTAACTTATGTTTCTATTTATCAATCAAGTAATATAATTTTTTTCCCTAAAAAAATCTAAACTTTTTAAATTATGCCGATAACAATTTTTTTTTATGTTTTAAGAAATACTAAAAAGGAACTTTTCAATAGCTAGATCGATTATGAGAAATTTAATGATGATAAGTGACAACGCAAATGAAACATATTATCTCTAACGATGTCAACGATAGGACACTATTTCTATATGTTCTATATGTTTTTCACAAATTCACATGTATGTTTCCATGATCAATCAAGTTATATAAAAACTTTCCTAAAAAAAAGCTTTTGAAGGTTAAAAACAAAACTTTGAGAAAAACGTTTTCATATGTAATTCTAATTAAAAAAAAAAAAGAGTTTGGCGAGGATGTTCATCAGTAGAAATTTAAAAAACAAAAATCTCCAAGAAAAGAAAACAGATTGGGATTCAAAAGTGTTACCATACATGGAGGAGGTTGAAGACAAGAAAACAGATTGGGATTCTAAGGCTGCGTCTCTCGTGTGTAGGCTTCTTTCTTACCCAATGATGGCTCAGGTTACATGTAGATGGAGGCGGATCAAAATTCTCCGGTAGCTTCATTGGTCTCCGGCGATGGTGGATGTGATTCTGATGCCGAGAAGAAGAGAGGAAAATATGAATTGGAAATCTCGTTAGTGGGAGAGGGAATTTAATTATATAGATTAGATTCTAACGGTAACAAGCAAAAAGGACATTTTCCATTTATTCCAAAAAAAAAAAAAAAGGAAATTACCAAACCCCCAAAAAAAGAGAGAGCCTAAATACCTATATAAACATAAAAATATACTATTTCAACTTTATAGTAGAGTGCATCATTTTGGGAGCCTAAATAAAATAATCAATGTATCTTTCTACCAAGCTTTATTTGCATCAAACCTTTTTAAGTTTTTTAAAAATTTCATCATCTAATGTGCTATTACATGAAGTCATTTAACGAGTTGCAGTGTTAGTGTATCAACCAAAAACTCTGTAATAACCTGTATATATTTTTTGACAAGCCTAAATAGTTCGTGTTCAGCACATGTTAACTTCAAGTCTTTTTGAAGTTTTTCCCACAGTATCTTCACAGAGACTTTCGACTTAAGACCTCCTGATCCAAACTTAAGAGAATCACTTACAAACCTTGCCCTTATAACACACATATCTATACATATATATACCTCTGCAAAACTCTCCATCACCCATACGAATATAGACAATATTGGACAAACCAGTGCACTTAAACTAAGACTTCGGGGACACAAACAATAACTTAGATGGCATATAAGAGTTTCATTTGCTCATCCAATGAAAAACTCCACCTCTATTTCCAGTGAATGAGTATTTCTGGCTCTCATAAGGTCCTTTGTTGCTTTTTCCAATATCTATTTCAAAGCTTTACTGCTGTATGATGATATCAACTTCCTCTGCAATACAAACCACCATATAAGGCAAAAGAATAAGCCACCAAGAAAGTATTTTTAATTTTCCCTTTTAAGGATGAGTTGGCATTGAATATATAAGTATGGCACAACTTACTTGTTCTGCAAACTCTGGACTTGTCAGATTTACAGATAGGTTTCTCATCAGTAAAAGAACCTGATATATACCCAAAAGAAAAAAAACCAAATTAGCTTCTCTGTTTTTTATATCAGGATTGCAGTTTTAGAAAGAGAAAAAAGGCTCTGAGTAGAGACTGAGTCTGATTAAACATGTTCATTACCGTCTCCATATTTATTGGATCCATCTGCTTTAATCTCTGGAGGTGACCTGATGTGTTGGGATCAAACACACTTCCAATAAATCTGTAGACTTCAGCGAAATTCGGCATCACTGCATAGAAACCGCCACCAAACAACTCGTTCTCAGACTAAATGTCATAGCCAAAAGACATAGCGAAACAGGATAACAAGTATTACCTCTATGTGGCTTTTCACAACTTTCTTCATCATTCTGCTCTGTCACCGCTCGTAATCTGGGTGTAACTTCCTGCTTACTGGTGCTGTAACAGCGATTCTTTGGGAGAGCCGTGGCCGAGACTCCCGGTTCCTCTATATTTATAAAGAATTCATTACACCATTCACAGATACAAAAACTAAATCAAAACCATGATGTCACTTTACCTTCAATCACGGGTTTCGGGAGATTGGTTAATTCATGATTCCGAGAAGAAGAGCTAGACGTACAAACAGCTGGGTTTCCAATAACTGATTGTGAATCAGAGCTGTACAGGTAAGAAGGTTGAAGCAAGGGGTGCGTTTGAAGCAGGGATGGAACCAATAGCGTGGGAGGGAAGAGCAACTGCAGCACAAAAAAGAGAATGATAATCAAAGAAGGAACAGAAGGAGATGAGAAGAAGATAAGAAAGTCACCATTTTTAGGAGCCTTTTGAGGATAAGGATGCCTAGCTTTCTTCTTTGGTCGTGGAGGAGGAAGGTGTTCATTAGTACCGCTCTTCTGAACTTTGAGAAAGTACTTCTGTGCGTGGCTACGTATCTGTCAAAACCCCCATTACGCAAAACATCTATATAACTCTTTCTTGTTCCAAAAAGAGATTCTTTTAACAGAGAAGAAATGAGACAGAACAAAACTCGTTACTCAAACATGAACTTAACATCTATCTGGACTCTCTTTTAACAGGGAACAGAACTCATTACTCAAACATGAACATAACATGTATATGATACAACATGAACATAACATGTGATAGATGATATGATTCTTCTGAGTACCTGAACCACTGTCTTTGATCCAACAAAAGCTTCGATTTTCTTCCAATCTCGATCGAATCTGCAACATCAATTAGAATCGTTAAGAGCTAACAGAGAGAAGAGAAATCACGAAAGCTTCTAAAACTGAAACCCTAATTTCTCCAAATCGGAAACAGAATCGATTGTGATACATACAAATGGAGAGCTTCTAGAAACTTATCGTGTTCCTGCTCCGTCCAATTCTCTCTCGACTTTTTGATTGTATATGGCTTCCGAATCTTCGTCGTCGGATCCTCACAAAACGGCGCCGTTTCTCTCCTTCCAAACCCGTCGGAATCCGAACCCGGTAAAGTCATAGTCACGGGATCGAAGAGTGGAGCAGGTCTAGGGTTTAGAGACACCATCGCTTTTGAGATCAAAATCGATTTCAGCTTTCGCGTTTCGTAAATTCTTCTTCATGGCTCGTCTTGGCGACTCGTTAATTAAAAAAACGTATTAAGGTAGGACACGTGTAAGGATCTGGTCGGTTTGAAGTAGATGCCAGTGTGACGCCGTTAAAGAAGTGCTAGTCACTTTCATATCAACGGCTTAAAAGGTGTTAGCGTGGAGACCATTCTCGACAACGGAGACGCTCACGTTTGGGGCCGTTAAAGTCTTCTAGCATTATCACGACTTGTCCATTCATCATAAGCTTTCTTTTGAAAAATAATTAAGGATAACTCTAAAATATATTCTATAAAAAAAAAAAATTAATTGCAATTCTAACACAAATTTGATATCACTTTAAAATTTAACTTTAATGAATAACAATTTTTAAAATACCTTTAAATTATAGTAAAAATATACTAAATTATTTTTCTAAATATTAATAAAACATTTAGAAACTCAACTCAACCCCTTTAACACTAAACCCAAAACAATAATCACTAAAGTTTAAACCAAATGTTAATATATTTTTGATTGAAAAGTATTTTTGCAAATTAGTACTTAACTTGTATTATTTTAGCAATTTCTCAAAAAAAAATGATTAAAATAGACTTTTAAAAGACTTAAATATATATTTATATCTATTGGATTAACTAATACATACTTAATATTTAGAGTTACGGTGTGTAGTTCTGGAGGGGAAGTTTAAAATTAAAAATATATTGAAATTTTTTTTAAAAAAAAAATTATTTTGATCATTTTTTTTCTAGAAAATTATTTTTGTGAAAAAAACTTAAAAATGCTATTTGAAAAAATTGTCCATTTCTTTTCTTTATCCCACATTCATATTAGTTTAATATTTAATTTAAAATTTTTAATAAACAAAGTTTATAAAAAACATAAATTTCAATTCAAATATTTTCGTTCATAAAACAAATAATTGCATTTTAACCATCAAAATAACAAACTTTTACATTTAAAATTTCACTCTTATATTTATCCATAAAATTTTACAGCTAATTACATGTTTGTAGCGTCAAAAATTTTATTTACAATATGCTAAGTGGCAGTTACTTTTTAAACAAATACTTAATTGACTAAATAATCAATAAATAGATAAATTAAAATAAATTAAAATAATATGATTCTGCACAGTATTCAAACAATTGCAACGCAAAAACTAGCATGTTCAAAAGAAACTTGGCATACAAGTTAACTTCTAGCATAACCATATATTGTAACTCATTTCAACGCAAGTCGATGTAAACCAATCACTAGCTTTGTTTATCATTAACAAAACACAGAGCAATGTTCTGTTTGAACGTGGAAAGATGCAGTCAACAAAGACACAGAGCATAGAATCTATCATCTTCACTCCGAAACTGATAGGCAATGCTTCAACCTATAGCCACGAGGGACACTCCCCATAAGCTGAGCCGGTTCTGCATTCCCATTGATCCCTCCTTCACTCCTATTCAAACCAATCATCCTACACCAAACCTCCTTCATTGCACAACATCCAACAGCAAAATCTCTCCACAAAAACGCCATCTTTCCATAGTACTCAGCCATTGCAACGGACCGAACCTTCTTCATATCATCCAAACCATTCACCACTCTCCATAGCTTCAGCTCAGTATCATACCACATCAGCCCGAACCTAGCGTAATAAACGTACAGCACATTGTCCATCACACACACGCCCGTCTTCCACCACTTATCCTTTGGCAACTCAAAGACCGAACACGAACCATCTCTAGGATCGTAGCAGACAGTGATGACTCTAACATACATTAACGCACAAACCTTCCTATCTAACGACACATTAGCAGTCGAAAGAAACGACCTTTCTTGCTCAGGACTCGGCGCCAGCTCCCAAGTTTGCGTCTTTACGTCGAATGCTTCAGCATGATTAATCTCATTTTCATCGCCTCCGACCACGTATATCTTACTCCCGACCAACCCCAAGCTCTTGAACAAGAGGGCCACCTTCATGCTTGGTCCTCGACGAAATTCGCCGGTTCGAGTGTCAAAGATCCATAAGGTTGACGAGGGAACTAATGATCCCGAGATAAAGAAGATCTCTGAACCACTAGCGATGATGGAGGGCATGGGCTCGGCGTGATCAGGAAACACGAGGTGGTTGACGGAGACGAACTGATTCTCACTCAGGTTACTCTCAGTTCTGCGGAGAGTGAACCAATGGGGCGTGTGGACGCCACCAGTTTTGTGCATGAAGCATATGTAGAGCGAGTCTTTGCGAAGGAGAGAGCGAGTCTTGTGAATCTCCGGCGAGCGAACAAGAGAGAGTAAGTTCTTGGAGACGCAAGCGAGGACTGGGTATAAGTGTTTCGGCACGCGGGCTAAGATATGCCATGCCATGTCCTTATGCAATGACGAAAACTGTGACGGCGACATTGGTTTCTTGAGTTTTTGGCGGTGGCTCGTCGGCGTTAGAGGCGGTGAATGAAAGACTTCAAAGATAGTCAGTCAACAGTAATGATCGGAAAAAATGACTCTTTTTATACGACAAATTAGCAATTCGTTAAATCTGTTATTTCTATTCTTTTTAACAACTGTAAACTCCGTGATTATTTTTTGGTAGACGTGATAAATGTTGGAAAACTTCAAAATGAATTATGCTTAAAACACACAACAATGGCTCTTACAAACTCAAAATCTTTTCATTTAACCAATAAGTGTTACGTACATTCCTGCATTGCATTGCATGCCACACTTTAAAGCTTAAGGTCAAAGTGAACATCCCTGCATTGTATTGCATGCCACACTTTGCTTAAGAGACATTGAATTAGGAGTGGGACGACATTGATAGGAATGGACGGATCCGAAAATCCGGTAAATTTAGAATATTCGGATCTGGATTCGTCGGATCTGTTACTTTAGTATTCATATCCAGATTTGTGTTTCCCGAGTATCTAGACTTCGGATATCCGAGAAATTAAGAGTATCTGATCCGGATTCATCGGATCCGTGATTTCAGTATATAGATCTGGATTTCTGCCTACTGGGTATCCGAGCTTTGGATATCCGTTTAGATATTGTGATATCCAGATTCGAATCCAAATCCATAACAATAATTCACTAAATAAATAAAAAATAATTTAAAAATACAAAAATTCTAAAAATATTTCATAAATTAAATATTTATTCAAAATTTATGAATATATATGACATATAATATTATAAAATTAAAATATAATATTATAAGACTTATTATATATATTAATATATGAAATATAATTACTAATAAAATTAAAAATTTAACATATTGAAAATCACGGATTCGAATCTAAAATTAAGATATCCGAATTCAGATCCGGTTTGAACGGATCAAAGATTTTACTATCCGGATTCGGTCACCCTGGATATCATATTTTTGGAGCGGATATCGGATCAGTTCTGAATCCTGGATAATAAGTCTAAGCCTACATTGAATGCCATCTTTAGCATCACAATCAAAGATAATCTCTCAATATCTCAGGTTTTGAATGCAAGAACAGCCCAATGTAGACTAGAGTACTAGAGTTTAAATGGAAGTTTAGCCATTCTTTTCGTATTCAAATCCTAAACTAAAAAAGAAAAAGGTACCAGGTTTTATGTGCTGCATACACTCAGCAATGTTTATATGGTTATCATATCTTAAACAAGATAGTTTAGCCAATCTTGTATTCTCTCTTCCAGAAAGTTAAGATTTTACAGACCTCGAAAAATTAGCGATTGGGTTTTCCAAAAAAGTGTTCGATCTGCAGACACCCTTGAGAGGACGAACCACTTGGTTTAGTTCCAATCTTGAATCTCTTACCACTTCCTGCGCTTGCATTGGCGTTCTATGCAAAAAGAGAACAACTACATTAGCCAAGGTTCCAAGTTTAACAGATAGGCTCAGAAAATTGTGGAAATTGGTAAGAAGCAAACAAATAAAAAAACTCACAGAAAATTGGGGTTTAGATTTCAACACTTTGATTCTTCCACCTTTCCCATCAGGTCCAACAGAGATTAGATCATCCTTTCCTGAGACAGAACCTCCTAGTGAATGAGGAGCTTTGTTTCTCTCTCCTTGTTTGCTCCATCGTCTAAGATTTTGATCTTTTTCACTTGATAACCAACTGTCTCCAGCACCTGCATTGAGTTTGAACAATCTTCAGTTCTATAGTTCAATCCGAACCTGCAATGATAATGTATAACGAAATTACCCGCTGAGAATGTGGAGTCTTCGCTGATGTTAAACTTAATATCCTTGACTACCGGATCATCACGTTTCTCCTGAACATTAGTATCCTCAACCTTCTCGTCTTTCATAGTAGAATCCGAATGTCTAGTCCCAGAAATGGTGGTTTCAGGAACATCATCATCCACCTCAATAACCATTTTGCCAGAAAAGGACTCTTCTCTTCCAGTTCCACTTAAGAATGATCCATGATTGGTGAAGCCATCATTCTTCTCCAACTTACCAAGTGGTGTAGAGATTGTGTCCACTATGTTGCCTGATGGAAGCTTTCTGAAAGAAACCAAGTTTTCGGTTGCAGGCTTGGAAACTTTTCTATCAGTGCCATTCTTTGAAGCTTTTATTACATCCCTTATTGCTCTGTTCTCACACTCTTCATTTATCATCTCAAGTTCCCTCACTCGCTTCTGCCCAGTGAACAAGTATAACATGAGCTGGATAAAAGAAACAAGATAAGAACGAATGCATGAACAGGGAGACTAACCTTAAATCTATCCATCTTTTCCAAAGCCTTTTCAAGTTTCTCAGAAGATCGAGCTTCGCCTCTGCCCAGCTGATTGCACTTGGCTAGCAACTCCTTATAACTCCTGTCAGAGGATAGACACACAAGAGTTTAACAAGCTGTTTTAAGGGGAAACAAGTGACCAAACTATTTTACTATGCAGGACAAATGTATAAAGTTAGGTGAATCACCATCTTCATAGTTCACTAAAGGTAAAACTATTTAACCTCACTACACTTGTGCTTACATACCTAGTGGGAGATAATTAATCGAGTCCACCAAGTACATGTCAAAAAAATTAAAGCAGGGAAGCCATAACAAAACATACGCTATGTACATACCTGTTCCGGATAACCAAGGACTTGACAAGTGTGTCTATCGTATCTTTTGTCTTTGCGTTATTCCCCAACAAGGCTAGCTTCAGCACATCATCTTCCTCCAAGCTTATGTCGGAAACCCTGGATGGAAGAACAAGATATATACTCTCAGAAAGGTTTTATCTACCAAAAGATTGAACAATTCATTTGAGTGTCGGAGAACGTTAAGAGAGCAAAATATCAAATGTTTATCCCACAATTTAAGCGATGCGAGCTCCTTGGCAAGAGCCATAGTTCTGTCTTGTAGCTGAGCGCACTGAGAAGTAAGCTGAGCACATTCCTGTAACAAAACATAAAAAAAAAACAAGTTACTACTCGGGATACAAAAGCATATGTTGAGTGTAGTTTATATTAGTACCTGTGATTTTAATTTAAGTAAGTGTTTGTTCGTTGATATTTCATGCAGAGCCTCCAACCTTTTTACTTTCTCCTCATCCAGTTTCTCCTTGCATTGATGCAACTGAGAGAAAAAACCCACATAAGCTTAATACATTATCTTCTTAATGATTCTAATAATCAAATGGTCTTGTATGTTAGCTGGTTTGAACCTGGCTCCCAAGGGCCGGCCCTGAGATTTAAAGAGCCTAAGGCGATTTTTTAAAGATTTCAACTAAATTTTTTTTTCACGAATTTGGGAGCCAAGGCCAATGTTTCATCCGGCTTGGCTCAGGGCGGGTCCTAGTCCCCTTGCACTACCACTAGGCTAATGTATTACCAAGTACCTGATCAGAGACTTTAACATTCAGCTTCTTCTGCTCCTCCAGAGCCGAAGTAAGGTTGTGTATCTTCCCTTCGAGCCGCTTCACTTCTCCTCTCAACACCGCCGGATCTTCCTCGATTCCCACAACCTTCTGCGATTCGATTTGGTTCCCGGAAGATTGAAAGTAAAGCCGGAAAGGATCCTTCAGATAGCACTTCTGCTTACAAATCGGACAGTTTCTCTTGTTCGTGCTCGGGCAGTACTCAAACCATTGCTGCAAACTAGGGTTTCGAAAAATCGATTAGTAGATAAAATTGAAGTAAGAAGATGATCGATTGTGCCGTATACTAACCATAGTTCGTGAAAGACGTGGCCACAGGCGGAGATCGATTGCAGATTCTCAGCCACCGGTTTGAGATCTTCGTAGCAGATTGAACATATAGCACTCGCCGCCGCGTTTTCGCCGGCCATCACTACAGAAACACGTGCCTAGTCCGTTCCGATGATACCGCTTTGGGTTTTGAATGCACACACCTCCAATCGTCATTGTACTCGAGAAAATCGAAAGGAAAGTATGAGAGACAAAAAAAAAAACATGGCGCGGGAGAAAAAGTTGAGCAACCGCCAAAGGATTTTCTATGTGACGTAAGAGTGACATACTAGCAGCCTATGTTGCTTGTTTAAGCCCAGTCAAGGCCCATCAAGCCCAAACAATTATCAATTAATAGTACTATATGATATTGTAATAGAAATACCTATGATAACATTTTAAAAAAAATCACAAATAATCTTTAAAGAAAAAAATAACTAAAATATATTTTATTAAAGAATATAAATATATATTCATACTCATTAGATTAATTATTATCATAGAGTTATGGGTAAGATTTTAGATATAAAGTTTAAAATTTAAAAAAAAATAAAAATAAAATATTAAAATAAAAAGCGTTATTTTGATCATTTTTAAGATTATTTTTATGAAAACAAAATTAAAAGGAGTTATTTGAGAGAATTTCCTTATTTTTAATTTAAAATTTTAATATTTATCACAAAAATTTACATCCGATCATTTTTATTCCATTTGCTATTACAAGTGTCGTTTAAAGTTTTTAAACATAGTTTAAAAATGATTATTTTTTTATTTTACTCCTATTTATACATTAATTTGTTTGATTTGTTAATTTATTAACTAAAAGTAAAAACTATAAAAATGTTGAATATTTCTTTGAAAATGTAAAACAATAATGAAATAAATTTTAAAAACTAAAACGACAGTAATATGAAATAGATAAATATCTATTATATAAAATTTCATATATATATAAAAGTATGATTAGTAGAAGTTTCTCCCAACTTTCTCACCATTGAACAATTATTAAAATACCAGAAGAAGAATAGAACACAGAAATTGAAAAAAAGAGGAGAGAAGAGATTATTCGGGAGGAGACTCTTCTTTGATGCTTGGAAAACTCAAACTACAAGTGTCATTTTTCCATTTTTAAACTGGTACGGCATAATAAAAATAAATGAAACATAAATAAACAAGAGTAATTCTCTAAAATAACTATTATTAAGTTTTTATTACAAACTAACTTCTAATAAAAAATGACCTAATTATTTTTTTTATTTTTAAAATTATTTTTATATTTAAAAAAAAATTAAACTTAAACTCCAAAAATTTACTCCATTACTCTAAATCCTAAATCATATGTCTGAATTAGTTAATTTATATGTTATAAGTGATATTTATATCATTTAATAAAATTTATTTTAATTATTTTTTTCTTTGGAAATTAATTTTGTGACAAAGATATTTTTAGTTATATAGAGTATTTTTTGATAAATGACTAAATAATATTTTTTTATTTGGTTTCTTTTCACTGCTGATGCTCTAATGGTTGTATCATCTTGAATCATTCTACTTGCACACTGAAGATTTACTGTACAAAATTCCAATAATCCGTATAATTGTTAAAATTTTAAGTGTGAAATATTGTTTTTTTAATCAAATAATTGGACTGAATAGTTTCTACATTTACATTTTAGATGGGTGGAGGGTAAAATTCTTCCCACTATTTGGGATTTACCGACTTTAGTCTACATTGTCGTCTAAGCAGAAATAAATTGAAATCATCAAAGAGATTATTTTTTGTATAAAAATCCAGTTAGTCAACACACAATGCTTAAATAAATGTTGACTTTTCTTGGTAAGTACTATTAATTTTATTATTCTTTATATAAATTAAAAAAATAAGGAAACTGCGTGGGTCCACGCGCTTTGATACTGTGCCTCGTGCAGCCCACTTGTTGCATTTTTTTCTAAAGAATCCGTTCCCTACGGTTTCACGTGGCTCATGCACCTGACTGGGTCAGGGGAATCTGGACCGTCCGATGAGCGGAGCATAATAAAACTAAACGTTCAGGTTTGACCGTCGGATGAATGAGTAGAAGCTGAAAGGAGCGTTCTAAGCCGTACGATTGACTCAAGGGAGGGAATCAACATCACGAGGCGAGAGATAATTAAAGCATTTGTGAAGGTGGGACCCGTGAGGTGTATGGACAGCTGTAGCACTTCAACATCATCTTATCTTTGGACGCTTACTCGCCGTGTGAGCCGTTGATTCTTTTTACATTCTTAACCTTTTTACCCGCGGAGATCACGCGCTCTTGCCGGCTGGCACGTGTTCTACACTGTGACATTCGTAACTTCTTTTTTTTTTGGGTAAAAACATACTGGTAAATTTTTTTATTTTTCTTACTACTTTTTTCCTTACTACGAGTTGTGATAATCTTTTAAAAACGAATTTGTATGGGTTGTTCTCTCGAATATTCTTTTTTCAGTTTTTATTATTAAAAATGATAAAAATATTTTATTAATCAAAACATCTTACTATCACTTGCTTTATAAATATATAAATATATATATATATATATATATATGTATATGTAAATAAATAATTTAAAAAAATATATTTTATTTTTTATATTGTTGACTTAAATGTTTTCAGAATTTCATTTTTTTATAACTAGGAAAAAACTTTTTCAAATTCTTTTTGTAAACTTTTTGAATTCAAAACTATTTTGAAATTTTTATATTTAATTATTTATTCAGAAAAAAATAGGTTCTATCCCACCCTTTAACTCTAAGGAGGGATGTATTCAATCTAAAGTTTAAAGTAATTTGAGAATTAATGAAGTTGTAAATGATTTTAATAAATTTAAGAGTTTTAAGTGTTTTTGTTAAAGCACCCTAGAACATTACTTACAATCATAAGATTTGAGTTTAATTTTTTTAAACAAAAAAAACTTCACCTAAACATTCTAAAATCACTTAAAACTTTAAAACTTCACAATTTAAAATATGAAATGTCAAGTTCAATAAAAGTAGATTTTAAATGCGTTTTTGAAATTCATGTTTGAAGAAAAATGGATTGTCATTTTTATACAAATCACCTCAAATTATTAGTTGAATACACCCTCATAAATCTTAATTTTATATTAGTTAACTATTTTAATGGAATATTTTAATCATTTTAATTCTTATGACTATATTTGTGATAAAAAAATTTTAGAAGTACCCTAGAAAAATTCTCAAATTTTAATAAATATGTCAATATATTCTGACTTATCATGTAATAAATATGTCATAATATTCATGTTTGAATTCATATTTTTATTTAATGTATTGAATCAAATTAAACCTCGACGAATAATATGAAGACGTAGTTTATTGAGATGTTCTATATCACTTCGTGAACTAATACATGAAATAATACAAGTGTGTATCATGAACATGGTTCTAAAAATCGGTCTAGGCGGCGCCTAGGCCCCCGCCTAGGCGGTAACTCGGTCCTCTCCGAAACGATTTTCTTAAAATCCGATTTATACCGATTTATACGATTCTAGTCGATTAAAATTATTCAGAGTCAGTTAAAATCGATCTAAATTAGTCTAAATATGTTAATTTAGACAATAATGTTAGTATATGTTTACAAATTTATCTAATTTCTTTTATTTTGCATATCTAATTTTGATAATTTATCACAATAATTTTATATTTCTATTTAAAAACTAAAATATTTTATATAAATGTCATATATATATAAAATAAATCAATAATTCGTTAACGCCTAGGCCCCGAATAATCCGCCTAGTCGCTAGTCCTATATAAACCGCCTAGTTACCGCCTAACGATTTCTTGAACATTGATCATGAATATGGACTATGCTGGAGTTTGTGTTTTGTAATGAGCGTGAACTTGGTGAGCTTGAAAAAGAAAAGAAGAAATATGCTTGAAGACAAATGGATGTTTTCCATAAAACAAAAGAAACTTGCTTGAAAATGAAGTTTTCCTCTAAAATAATGAAAAGTTACCTTAAATGTATTTGGAAAACTTGGAGATAAAGTTGAAGATGTGGAGAACAAGTTATGGTCTTATATATTAAGAAACAATGTGCCTATAAAGACTCTAGACCTGAGAAAATGGAAAGATGCTTCCTTGGTGTATGTTATTGTTTGGTGTCAAAGTAGTGTCTAAAATAATTTCCAATAGAGTCTGATGTTGACTTAGTTTAGTGACGTTGGTGTTGACGCTTTGTGTGGTGAAATTAGCCATTGTGTGGAGCTTATAGTGAATTTTATGTGTGTTTGAGTGATCAAGTGTTTTGTGTCATGTGTGTGTGTTGGGTGTTGACTTACTTGGTAAAGTATTTTGAGAGAAATGGAAAATTGAAACCTAACTCATAGAAAGTTTAACATAAGAGATTTTATTGTGGCGGTCTATGAATATTGCAACTTTAGAAAACAATAAGCTCTGATGCATCAGATAGTGATATATGTATGTATGCTTAATTCATACCTTCACATATTATTTACTTTGAAAAGAGTTGTAGATACTATTGTGTGTTGTACCATATAACACTTCTAGGTTGTTTTCTTGTTTTCAGGCAATGAAATCTAGATGAAGTCTTGGGGATGTAAAGAACAGACCCTCTAACAAATTTGACATGTTTTTATTTTCTGCATTTGTTTTTATCACCTCGTCTACACTTATATAATACTTGAGTGCGGAAATTGTAATATCTTATCTGATTTCAAAACACACCACTTATATAATTGGTGGTTTGAAATTACATGTGCTTTGTTGTTATTCTTAAAAGGTAATGAATGTTACAACAGTATCGCATGTATCGAGTTGGTGGCAGAGGGATCAACTACGGTGCTAAGTGACAATCACTATCTTTCTATCTACATACTTTTTCTTTATATATACACTGATGCATGTTTACAAAAAGTAAATGAAATGGAATATCTATGTTATCCATGAATAGTTTATAACACATTAGTTGCCGGATTGATTAATGTAATGTCGAAAGTTAACTTTTTATTATCATCTCTTACATTTTAAATTGTGTATACCTGAACATTCTTGATAAACTCATTTCCATAATCGTAGGCGTTAGAAAGGTAAAAAGATTTAACTATTATTATTTACTTCTTGTGCGCATCGATAAAAAGTAGGCACTACGAGGAAAGTATGGTTTCCCACTATTTTTTTTTCATAAACATATGTCAAAAGCGCGTGTGAGAAAAAATGTAGGAAGGAGTGTGAGGTTGACAAAAGAAGGATTTGAAGATTATTCAAAGCCTTTGACAAACTACAAAAGTCAACCAAAACTAGAAACCAGAAACCACTTCTGGTTTTAGTCTCCGACACTAGTGGACAAAAAAGAAGATAAGAGCATCGAGATACCCTCTCGGAGCACATACATACTTTCTTTCTAGATTTGTATTTTAAAAAAGAGAAGCCAAAGATGCAATTCTTCTCTCTCTCTGTACATAACTTTTACTTACAGGTAGATCAAAAAAGAAAAGCCAAAAATACGTATTATATAAAGGAAATTTTACTGATATTATTTTAAAATTTACCCTTAATAAGTGATTATTTTCAAAAGTATTTTAAATTTGTTATAAAAATATTTAAAAATATTTAAAAAATATTTAAAAATCAAATTTCGTCCCGATTCTAAACAATAATCAATAAAATGTAAACTTAAATGTTAATATATTTTTGATTAAAAATATTTTAAAAATGATAATTAAATTATGATATTCTTAACTATTTATCTATTATACAACATATATACTGATTGTGATTCAGACAGTACTCGTCTTTTTAGTGTGTGTTCATACTTCTTTGCTTTATAAACAAGATACTACTAAGTTTAACCTAGTTTCACTATAACCTAAAGCAAACATATTTTCTAATCAAATGTAATAAAATAACCCCAAAATTACATGTAACAAAATAACCCTAAAAACTTTTTTAAAAATGGAGATGTTTACATAAAAAATGGAATTTTTTTTAGTGGACTCCGACATTGTTAAGGATCCAAATACGTTTGCTACCCTATCTAATAACAACTCACATTAGTCTGTAAACTTGTATCGTGTTCACACGATATTATCTTGTTTACTAACAGTATATGTTACTAATTTCATGTTTACCATGTAGAGAAAGTACCACCGTCCGTAGACCGTAGTACGTGATTTAGACTATTTTGATAAACAGGTTTTTTCTTTTATAATCACTAATATAATTTCAGCTCACCTAGACAGCTATATTTTTCCCAAGTAAAATTGTGCATAGATCTTTATCAATTAATAGATTTACCTAACTGAGATATTATATCTCTGTTTCAAATGTAAGATATTTTAATCTAAACACAATAATTTATATATTATTGAAAATATATACTATTCAATTATAGTAATTAATTATAATTATGTATAAAATAACGGAGCACATATTTTAGAAATGATTTTAAGTATTGTATATATTAAGGTACTAAAAATGTTGTTAAAGTTAAAAGAATATATATTTTGGAAAAGTTCACATGTAGAATAATTTAGCTTTGTCTAAAATAAAAAGAGAAGAAAACAAAATTGTATTCTACAGTTGTCAAAAAGAAAAAAATGTTATTCTATAGTAAATTAATTTAATAAAACTTCAACTCCATTTTTCAACCCTTTTAAATTTTCCACCTCTTACTCTCTTTATATAAACATGTCTCTCTACCCTTCAAAAGTCAGCGCTCTCTTTTGTCTCCTCTGCTTTCATATCCTCTCTCCTCAGAGCTTTGTCTCCCCTGAGAAACCAAGTCAATGGCCGACGATTGGGATCTCCACGCCGTAGTCAGAAGCTGCTCAGCCGTGAGCTCATCATCAGCAACCACCACAACCACCGTCTTCTCCAGCAACGTTTCTTCTCACCCCAGCCCTGTATTCACCTTCGAACCAAGAAGTAACACCGTCGTCTTCGGGGAGATTCGAGATCTCTACACGCCCTTCACACAAGAATCAAACGTCTCATCGTTCTCTTGTCTGAATTACCCAGAAGAACCCAGACAGAGACAAAACCAGAAACGTCCTCTCTCTATCTCTGCTTCTTCCGGTAGCGTCACTAGCAAACCCACCGGCTCCAACACCTCTAGATCTAAAAGAAGGTTCGATTAATAACTAAACCCAGAAGGCTCAAACCTTTTTCTCTAAACCCATCGAGATGTCTAAAAAGTCTCTTTGTGTTTTGTTTCTTGTTGCAGGAAGATACAGCATAAGAAAGTGTGCCATGTAGCAGCAGAAGCTTTAAACAACGATGTCTGGGCATGGCGAAAGTACGGACAAAAACCCATCAAAGGCTCACCATATCCAAGGTAACTGTTACATGAAAAAAAGATTAAATCTTTTTACTGTAAAAATCATTTAATGTTCTTTAAATGTGTTATTCTTTCGAGACAAAACACTTGTGTGTCTTTGTTATTCTGTTTCTAAAAGTTTACTTCTCTTTGTTTAAAACAGAGGATACTACAGATGCAGTACATCGAAAGGATGTTTAGCCCGTAAACAAGTGGAGCGAAACAGATCCGACCCGACGATGTTCATCGTCACTTACACGGCGGAGCACAACCACCCAGCTCCTACTCACCGTAACTCTCTCGCCGGAAGCACACGTCAGAAAACCTCTGATCAGCAGCAGACGACGACGACTAAGTCTCCGACGACCACGACTGCTACTTACTCAACGTCTCCGGTGACGTCAGCCGACGAGTTTGTCATGCCTGTGGAGGATCTAGAGGTCGGAGGAGAACTGGACGGAGACGAGGATTTGTTGTCTTTGTCGGATACGGTGGTGAGTGAGGATTTCTTCGAGGGGTTGGAGGAGTTTGCCGTCGGAGATAGCTTTTCCGGGAACTCTGCTCCGGCGAGTTTTGATCTCTCTTGGGTTGTGAACAGTGCTTCCACAACTAGCGGCGGAATATGATTCGCCGGAGACTAGACTTGAGGTGTAGAAAGAAAGAATACTTCTTTTAGGGAGGATATAGGATTAAGGAATTATTCTCGGATTATATGTAAAAATAGGAAAAAAATGTTCTTTGTTACTTTTTTCCCTTTTTCTTGTTTTTAAATATTTTAGAAAATTTAAATTGTATATTATTTAAGCCCCATGGCTCAGTTATATTTTAATTCTTTTTGAGTTGTATATATTATAGGATGGTATATTATTAGTATTATATAGTTTGCCCCATATTTAAGTTGATATAAACAAAAAAAATCACAAAAGTCAATTTTTTGAAAAATATAACATATTTAATTTGTCATCTAAACAAGAATAAAAAATGATAACTTTAAAAAATACTTCATCCATTTTTTTTATATGATGTTTTAAAAATTTTATATTATTATAAAATATAAAATGTTCTAAGATTTTAATGTTTATTTTGAGGTTTTAAAATTAATTTTAATTTTATTGGAAACTGTTCAACTAATTAAATTTTAAAATTCTTGAATGATTTTCAAATTATAATTTTTAAAATAAATTTTAAGAAAATGTAAATGTCTTAATATCTATATACTAAATCAAAATATCAGATAAAAAAAATCTAGAGAGTAATTACTTTTGCAGTTAGTACTAGTAGTAACGTATGCATTTGCAGTTTATTTATGAATTAAATTGACATTACATTAATGTAGCCTGCCTGCCTGCCTGACACTATCACTCTATTTAACAGTGATTATTTTATGATTAACAAGTTTCGAAGAATAGTTTTAGTTTCATTAAATGCTAAACATGGCACATGACATATTTGTTGGTATGGTATCATGGTATGGGCAAAACAATTGGTGCTGCTGCTGCTTTTACGTTCAACGAGTTGCGTTTGTAGTCTGGGTTGATTCTTGGGCCGATATTAAGACCCACATTCACAATTACAACATCGACTTATTGTGCCTTGAAGCCTTCGACGTTTTATTTCAAGTTTCAACTTGGAATTAGGGGAGGTAACTCTCTCTACGAACAAGAGGGTCTTTTCATTATTTCCGAACGACCAGGCTCAGGCAAACCGAATCACTGGGTATGATTAGTTTTTCTTGCTATCACCACAAACGCTGTTTTTGCTGTTGATAACAATTGTTGGTATTTTAAAACAATCATAAAAACGTTATAAGTTGTTTCAAACCGTTATAATTCTCTAAAAATACAAAAGCCGGTTCAAGTTAGCGTTTACGATTGCGGACGCTTGCGAGAGAGTGAAAAAATTAATTTTTCAAAAACTATATAAATATAAAAATTAAAATTTTAAATTTAATAATAAAAATATCAAAAATATATATTATATTTAATTTATATTATATATATTTTAAAAATAATATCGTGTATAATTTTTTAAAAAATTTAATAGTATAATTTTAATAAACATAGTTTTTATATTTATTATAATAATATAATTTTAATATTTTATAATTATATAAAATGTAAATATTGTTAATTTATTATTTAATTGCTGTAATTGATAGTTAAACAATTAAAAGTATCCCGCAAAAACAACAATTTCTAACCATTATACCAGTGGTCCAAATTTCTCAAACCGCAATTACATGCATCAATCACTACGGTTACACCAATCATACTCGAGCAGTATATAAAGAGCCTTGTCTCTCTCTCTGCCTCTTTTGTTCCTGGAATCAGCTACATTGGCACGCAAAAAGGTGATCAGAGAGAGTATGGAGAAGGAGAAGGAGCAGCTAGAGAGAGTGGGACCATTGGAGGAGCCGTTGATGAAGAACATCGTACCAGAGGAGGAGTCGCTATCCCTGTCAGATACCGATAGCGAGATACCTGATTCTCCCGTTCCCATCAATGCTCCGATCTACCGTATCTTTGGACGAGAACGTCCGATCCACATGGTTCTCGGCGGAGGTAAACGTACGTTACACTCTCCTTCACTCCTTCCGTTTTCATTTCTCTACACGATGATTATATTAGTGTATCAGATTACAAGTGACATTCATGATTGTATATTATATATTCAGATATCCATTCGCTTTTTTTTTTTCTAAAAACATGAAAGTTTTGTGTGACATTCTTAGAAAGATATTCGGATATCCATTAAGTTCCGATTTGGGTCTCTTTTTTCGGGTATAGAGAAACATAAACAATTCCAGTCTTGTATTTTTTTGGTTTGGTCGGGTAAAATGTCTATGCCTAGGAGTCGAGGTAATTTTATAAATTCAATGTGATTGATAAATGTGAACTAATCACCAAGTGGTTGTGGTAATTTTGTTGAAGCTGCTGATGTGTTGCTATGGAGGGACAAGAAGGTTACAGCAGGGTTAGTGGGTGCAGTGACTGTGATCTGGCTCTTGTTTGGGTTCGGACATTGTCGTCTTCTTACATTTGTTTGTCGTGGATCCATTCTTTTTCTCCTTCTCTCATTCGTCTGGTCCAATGCCCTCAACAGGTTAAAGCTTCTTCTTTTTTTTCTTTGCCTTAGAAATATGTAAGTGACTTGTTTGGTAATATGATAATTTTCATTTATCGTTTTAAAGATCTCCTGAGAAGATAATGGAGATTTACATCCCTGAGAAGCCATTACTCCAAGCTGCTTCTGCATTGACCTTTGAGATTAACTGTGCTCTTGCAACCTTAAGGAGCATTGCCTTAGAGAGAGACATCAAGAACTTTGCACTGGTAAAACTGTTTCTTTTTAGTTTTTTTTTTTGGGTCGATGAGCTATTTCCCCACAAGAACTATCATATAGCATCAGATCCCCACCAAACTATGATCTAGTGTCAAATCTCCATGATTTGAAAGTTATGAACTTATTTCTCCACGAATTAACAATTTCGAATGTATTTCTCCCCGAACTAATAATTCAAAACTTAATTACCCATAGACCATGGTTTTAATTGGTTTATTATTAACCAAATAGTTTAAACCGACTAAACCAAAAACAAAAATCATTTTAAACAATTTTTATTAAAGAATATAGTTTTCATTCTTGTTTAAATTTAAAAATATAGTTTTTTTTAACTTCAAAGAAATTTCAAGTTTATATTTTTGTGTTTTCTGAAATTTAAAAGAAAAAAATTACATCACAATTTAATTTTATAAAGTTTAATAAAATCACAATGAACAAATAACCTTGTTAAATTTGTGTGTTTTGGAAATTTGAAAAAAAAATTTGATTAAAATATATGTCAAAAAATCTAATTTTGTTAAAAAAATTGATTTACGTCAAAATTCAACAAAACATAGATTTTGACATATACTTTTACTTTCAAATTTGTTCATTGTAATTTTATTAAATTTTGTAAAAATAAAATCTTAATGTAATTTTTTTTTTTTAAACGCAAATAATTTTTTAGAAAATAGGAAAGCTTTTTTGAATTCAAAAAAAAATCTATATTTTAAAATTTCAACAAGAAGAAAAACAATATTCTTTAATAAAAAAATTTTAAAATGAATTTTGGTTTAGTTTACCCGGTTTAAACTTTTTGGTTAATAATAAAACAATTAAAACCATGGTCTATGGATAATTAAGTTTCAAAGTATCGGTTCAGGGAGAAATACATTCGAAATTGTTAATTCATGGAGAAATAAGTTCATAACTTTAAAAGCATGGAGATTTGCAACTAGGTCATAGTTTGGTGGGGATCTGATGCTATATGATAGTTCTCATGGAGAAATAGCTCGTCGACCCTTTTTTTTTTTGTTACATGACTTCACTGAAATGATTTACATTCTTTTATGAAACAAAGGTAGTGATAGGACTTTGGCTCATATCTATCATTGGAAACTGGTTCAGCTTCTTGTCATTGCTCTACATATGTAAGCATGCAAAAAACTGGTTCTCATACTCTTGTTCATCTCTCTAGAGATTTTCTCTTAATAGTTTATTGTTGAGAAATCCACAGGCTTTGTATTGATTCACACGGTGCCAAAGTTATATGAGAAGTATGAAGATGAGATTGATCCAATTGCTGAGAATGCTGTGATTGAGATGAAGAAGCATTTCCAAGTTCTTGAAGCCAAGTTCTTAAGTAAGACCCATCATTAGCCAAACTAATAAACAAAACGAAATCGAATCAACTTAGTTTAATTCATTTATTTATTCTTTTTTTTCGGGGTTCCAAATTTTCCTATGTTCAAGTGGTTTTTGGTTACGTCCTACTCAAGCCATCTAAACTTTTGTGATAAAAATGCGTTGAGCCTCTAAGATAAGTTGTGCAAAGGTTGGCTCTCACATAGCTAGAGATAGAGGTGGACATGGATCGAATAATTCCATAATTTTCAATATTTGTGATTTGTTTCGTATGTTACGATATCTAATTTTTTTATTTGCTTTGTTTCGGAGAAATACGGATATTCAGATTTTTTTGGGATATTTACGAATATTTACGGCTATCCCATCTAATTTATTTAATACAAGTAAATCTAGAAAATAATATAAATTTATTTTCAAAAATATATTTTTTACATAATATAAAATAAATAAAAAATTAATGAAACTATCATGAACTTCTAAAATTAATCAAATTTTCTTATAAACACATATATTTTTTAAAAAAATTGTTTTATAAAAATTTTATAAGTAAATTTTAAATAATAAATTGATATGTTACAATAATATTTTTATAAAATTTTACATATAAAAATATATATTTATTTTTAGATATATATATATCTATTTGTATAATGTTGGATTGGATCGGATATTCAGTTTTGAATTTTTTAAAATTTGTGGTTTGTTTCGTTTTTAACAGATATTAACTTTTAGTATTTGTTTTGCTTTGACAACTTACGAATATCCAAATTTTATGGATAGAATCGAAACGAATAACAAATTAAATCAGATAAAATGCCTAACCTTAGTTATAAACATTTAATGGGAATCAACATCTACAGTTCTCCACAGATAACTCAGTGTACAATGTTGTTGAGGACGTTTTAACCTTAGAAAAAATTGAGTATAAGAACACATTAGGGCAGACTATATGGGCCTGACTTCAAAGCCCATTCGACACCGACAGATCCAACACTAGAAACCAGATTATAAAAAAAGATTTAAAATTAAAATTGAAAGAAATGAAAAAACAACTCTTCCAAAAATCGCCATTGTTCTTCTTCTCCCTCCACACCATTACAATCATCAGATCTGCACTATCTTCTTCTTCACTAAAGCTTCTCCGATAATTGCCAAATCTGTTCACTTTTGAATGTAACCCAGTTCTATAAATCCGTACAAGAATGGCGCAGCAACAGTACCTTCACCAGCGACCCATACAAAGCCCATTTACAAACCCATTCTCTTCCTCTCCTCTCTCAAACTCTTCACTCTCTAACCGTCCAATCTCCCTCCTCAGCCGTAACGCTCTCCTCCTTCTCCTCGCTCTCCTCGTAATCCTCGGCGTATTCCTACCCTGGGCTGGATCTCCCTTCCCAAACACATTCTCTTCTTCGTCGCACTCCAAATGGCGCGAATATTCCCTCGCTCAAGCCGTTAAGTTCGCAGCTAAGAACGGAACTGTGATCGTCTGCGCCGTGAGCTATCCTTACTTGCCTTTTCTCAACAACTGGTTGATTAGTGTTTCGAGGCAGAAGCATCAGGACAAAGTACTCGTCATCGCTGAGGATTACGCTACTCTGTATAAAGTTAACGAGAAGTGGCCTGGTCACGCTGTTCTCATCCCTCCCGCGTTGGATTCTCAGACCGCTCACAAGTTTGGTTCCCAGGTATGTTTCAATCTCTGCACAAAGTTTCGTTCTTTCCCATCCAATAACTTGTTTAGAAACTCTTATGTTATGTCTTAGCTGAAACTAGCTTAGTTGTCATCATACAGATTCACTTAGTTCTTGGATGTTCGTTGAACAGCTAGTGTTAGCTCCACTTGATCATAAGTTTGTTTAGTCCATGAGGTTTCGGTGTTGAGTAAATCCATAGGAATGGATTGTGAACTTGGAGTGTTTTTTTGATGATTATCTAAGTTAGCTAAAAAGTTGTATAAAGTTTCAGTTTTTATTTTTGTGTGTTTCAATACTTATTACCAATTTGGTTCTATTGGAGCTTGGACGAGTCTTTTGATTAGATAATGTAATTTTAGTGGTTGTTCGGATCACACGTTTGTGTGGTCTCTTGAGGTTTTGGGTTTGAGATGTGTTTCCATGGCTGATCTTATGAGTAACAAGAGATAGCGAAGTTGTGAATGTACTACGTAGTACCAATCTGGTTGCTCAGTTTATGCAGTTCCTCGAGGTTTTGGGTTTAAGCTGTATTTACTACGTACATGGCTGATACTTTTAGTAACAAGAGATGGTGTACTTGTGGATGTAGTCAACCACTTTACTTTCTGATTTGAACGCATTTGCATGATTTCATTATCTAAGTTAGTTAGCTAAAAAGTTGTATAAAGTTTCAGTTTTTATTTCTGTGTTTCAATACTTATAACCAGTTTTGGTTCTATTGGATCTTGGACGAGTCTTTTGATTAGATAATGTTATTTTAGTGTTGCTCGGATCACACGTTTGTGTGGTCCCTTGAGTTTGTTGTGTTTCCATGGCTGATCTTATGAGTAACAAGAGATGGTGAAGTTGTGGATGTACTACGTACTACCAATCTGGTTGCTCAGTTTATGCAGTTCCTCGAGGTTTTGGGTTTAAGCTGTATTTAATGAGTACATGGCTGATACTATGAGTAACAAGAGATGGTGTACTTGTGGTTGCATGATTTCATAATAAGTTTGTGTGGTCCCTTTGGGTTTGAGCTGTGTATCCATGGCTGGTTTTATGAGTAAGAAGAGATGGTGAAGTTGTGGATGTAGTTAGTACCATTTTTCCTTTCAGATTTCATATCAAATTTTGTATGAATCCTATATCTTTTAACTAGTTGATCATATTCGAATCTTAGGGCTTCTTCAATTTCACATCACGGAGGCCGCAACATCTCTTGCAAATTTTGGAGCTAGGTTACAGTGTTATGTACAACGATGTTGACATGGTCTGGTTGCAAGATCCGTTCCAGTATTTGGAAGGAAGACATGATGCATACTTCATGGATGACATGACTCCAGTATGTAACTTTTGTACACTTCTCCTTGACATGTCTGCAACATTTTTTTCTCATTCAGATTGTTTATGACCTTATATCATTTTGGTGGCAGATTAAGCCGTTGGATCATTCTCATGATTTACCACCTCCGGGTAAAAAGGGAAGGACTTATATATGTAGCTGCATGATTTTCTTGCGTCCCACTAATGGAGCAAAGCTTCTAATGAAGAAATGGATTGAGGAACTTCAAGACCAACCTTGGTCTAAAGCAAAGAAAGCAAATGATCAGCCTGCTTTTAACTGGGCACTTATGAAAACAGCTCATCAGGTATACGTTGTTTCAAACAAAAAGACTTGCTGTTTAACTGGTTTCATGGCTTTTATTACATAATCATTGTGTTCTTATGAGATTGGAGCCTTAAAAAAATCTCTGAAGACTACCTTTTGACATTCATCTTTATCCCAAATGCTCGATTATGATAATGTTGGCAATCTCAACTGGTTATTAGGTGGATCTCTACTTGCTATCCCAGGCAGCATTCCCGACAGGAGGATTGTACTTCAAGAACGAGACATGGGTTAAGGAGACAAAGGGTAAACATGTGATAATACACAATAACTACATTCTGGGGTTTGACAAGAAGATTAAACGTTTCCGTGATTATGGTCTATGGTTAGTGGACGATCATGCTCTTGAGTCCCCATTAGGAAAACTTTGAGTAAATTCAAAAACATTATTTTGCTCGATTTCTCGCCCCCTCTTTTATTGATAATGGAATTGTCAGGCTGTGCAAAGAAAGAAAGAAAGATCCACTTTGAGTAATTTATAAGGAGTCTTTGAAAAGTTATGTGAGAATGTGTTACATTTGCTAGTTCAGTGATGACTTGGGAGCTAAGTAATCCATTTGGATAATGCTATAATTGACATTGAGTATGGCAGTTCTATGACTGCTTCATTGACATTTATGTGAAGAGATAGTTGTTTGTTACACGGAACAACGTAGCCGTTATCGCAATTGAGATTCTTGTTAGGAACAGACCTTCCATCTCTTCTCCGTTTATAAAGAGGGTACCCATGTTCATCAATGGTAGTCTTCGCACTATAAGGTTTTGGAAATAATTTAGTACACTTACCATCTTTCATACATACATTGTTTTTTTAGCAGCTCCACATGTTTCATGTATCATTAAATTTCCAATAGTCTCGTATAAGTGTGGCTCTAAGTACTTATTAGGGATAATGATCTTGTCAGTATCATCACCAGTCGGTAATTTGAAATCTGGATGAAGAAAAAGAATCTTATGTGCACGTGGAAGACCTTTTTTGGAATTTAATGGTCTACATGGCTCCAATATTTGGACCATGTAAATGTTTCAAAAAAAAATTATGAGAATAATATGAAACAATCTATTTTAAAGTAATATTTTATTATACCTGAAGAAATCTTTCCGAGAAGATGTTTCTTGGACAAATCGTCCATGAGACTATCCAATTTCATTTTGAAAACTCTGCCATAGATATTTGGACGGTCTTCAGATTTTAAGTTATGCTTCTCCAAATATCTTGTAATCTCAGGTCATTTAGGATTACAAGTAATATTGATAAAAATATTAGGAAAACCATAGTACTTGCACCTTACCATCGCATCGAGATAATGCTATATCATATATCTTGATCATGCGCGTACATTTAAAACGTTCCCACACACGAAAATCATCGAGATAATGCGTCATCATAACTCAAGATAAATTATACTTCTATTATCAATATATTTCCAGTTAAATGATTAAAAATTTTGTAAGAATTTTTTTCTCTTTCTTGGTATTTTTTCTCCGACCTCTCTCTAAGTTTCACAAAAACTGAGTTTCGTTTTCAGTCACCGGTGGCTGTCTTGCCACCGGTGACTAAATCCTTTTGGTTTTTTGTTTGTAATATATGTTCGATCGTTAGATTGATTGTCTGTTTTCCGGTAGCGGATCTATGTTTTCCGATTAGCGGATCTTTGACTTCCGATTAGCGGATTTCGCCCCTTCCACCACAAAATCTCTATCCCATGTGATTGAGTTGGAGCTCTCCTCTTCTCCGATTACCCTCAATCTCCTTTTCTATGAGTATAATTCTTTCTCCTTTCTATATGTTTTTGGAGAGAGTTTCTCAAACTTAAAGGAAGCTTGAGTTTTTGGATTTATCTTGATCGGCTGTAGAGAGATTCAGTAAGGTTGGCATCTCTTTTGTGGAGATGGTTCAATATAGGGTCTGCTCAAAGCTGTTTAAGTCGTCCCAGAGTTAACAATCGGCGTTTAAGAACCTTTGTCTCAAGATAATGGCTAATGGCGGAAGAGATAAACAGGAGTACAATTAATGGTGGATAAAATTTGGAAAAGAAGATTAAAGCGCTGTATTGGCTGGGTAATCTCGCCGGCGAAGTGGCTGAAACCACCGGAGCTAGCTTTTCGAGATTGCATGTCTTTTCCTTAACACGTGTCCAGACTTTTGTTTATGTTCATACACGTGGTGTTTGTGGTTTGTATAGTTGTAATACGTGTATGATAAAAATTGTACTCTGATTATCGTGGGCTTTTATAAAATGATAAAGTTGACAAAAAAAATGATTAAAAATTTTAGAACAAAATATTCCAACATATATGAAATTATAGATGATTTGAAAAAATATATTTACCATCTTAAGATAAATATAAACAAAATCTGATTAACAAGATTTTCTTATTTTATTCTAATTGTAACAAAAAATTATGATAATTTTAAGAAAATTAATACAATCCAATATACTAAACTATGAATAACCAACATTCTTAATATAAATAATCAAATCAACCAAAAATTATGATTTAGGGTGTATGAATTTTCAAAATAATACAAGTTATGTTTAATAATGGAACTCTAATACAATATTTTTGTATCTTATTTTTTCCAAAGCAATACCAGTTAATACAAATATGGGAAGTTGCACTGAACTACATTAAATTTAAAAAAACAATAATCCAACTTTAATACGATGAAAATCATTGTTGAATTTAAGATAATAGATGTAACTCAACATATCAAAAATAAATATTGGAAATAAGATAAGAAGATAGTAATACACATATAAATTAGAAAATAACTTAAAATAACGAAAGTAATTATCTATTATTATAATTTAACTATTACGTAGATGTTTGTTTATGTTGATAACACGACCATCACCTAATATAAGATTGAACAACCTCATTATAAAAAATACACCTCATTATAAAAACAAAGATTTGATTCATAGACAAAGGTACGACGACAAGTACAACTGTGGCGTGTAGAGTGAAGTAAAGTGAAAAGGGAAGAGAGACTTTTGACCTTTAACTTTCTCTTTGATCCGTAAACTTGAAAGGACCCACCCGACTTGTAACGGCTACTTCTCTTCCTTTGCACCTTTTCTATATCCTTTTCTTTTTGTTGTCTTCATCTTTAACCTCTCATCTCCGACATGTTTGCTCTTGTGAGCTTTTCTCACCTCGAAGCCCTTTCCCGGCCAGATCCACGATCTTCACTCAACAGTGAAGCTTGGACCTGCGGCGAGGAGATGCAGCTGAACGGTGAGGTGCCTATGAAGTCAACCGCAAAAGACTATACTCCATAACATTCCAGAGGAGACGGAAGAGCTTCAGAGGCAGCGGCGGTTGGTTCCTGCTTTTTCCAGGTCGGTGCTAGTCTTGTGGGTCATCAAGTCAGATAGAATAGAGAAGCTAGAAGAGTACCCATGGTGGCTGCCGGAAACGGTTTGTCACGGCGGAGGGATAAAGCCGAAAGTTTCAGAGATTCTCCAGGTTTTTATTTCTTGTCAGATCTTAGAGAAACCATTTGATTTTTGATGGTTTGTTTCAGAGGAGGAAGGTCCGGTGGAGTTCCGGAGGAGGGAGTACGAAGCCCTTTTCCGGCTAGATCCCCGATCTTCACTAAGCCAATCTCTCTTGGTGGTTGGACCCGAACACCAGTTCCGGAGATGGTCACTGACTCAAAGTTGTCTCCAAGACCTTTCTTCCCTCCACGGTCGATGACTCTTGACTTACTTCCCGAGTCCGATGAGGTCTTTCTCTCGGCTCCTTGCCGGAGCCATGCCTTCTCCGACGATGGATTCGGCGGAGCAGTTCATCGACAATCATTACGTAAGCATCAATCAAATTTTTATGATGTTTTTCTTCGGACATGTCAAGTTGTATGGTTGCTTTTCACTCGAAAGCGATGTTATGTTTGGTCTCTGTGGTTAGTTAGTTTGAACGGTTCTTTGTTTTCGTTCATTTCTACAGAAACTGATATGGTTTTGAAGTAAATTATACAGTGAGTGTATGGATGGTTTCACTGGATAATCTTTGTTCTGAAATTTGATTTAATTGGTTTCAATTTTCTGAATAATCATATTGTGTGTGTGTGTTTCATTGCCTCGTGGATTTTTGGGATTTTGCTAATTTAATTGATGTTCTTTCATTATGTTAGGTGGAGACTATATTAGACAAAGAATATTTCACCTTGGAAGAGCTTCTTGATAAGGAAGTTATTATTCAAGAATGCAACAGCTTCATTAATTTGTAAGCTTCCCTATCATCTATAATTTGCTTATTTTTTCCTCATAAGTCTTTTTTTATTAAACCCCATGCTAGATAAGGAACCTAGTGTCTTCTGTATTGATCCACCAGAGGAAGAACTTTCCGCCAACATTTTTTTTTTTCAAGAATTAGAATCATTTGGTAAGCATCAAATTTTCATGAAAAAGAAAATATATTTTTTGGATAAGGGTTAACTTTTGTTTGACTATGTTAAGGTTTCTCTTAGACGAGCAGAAGTGTTTCTCAAAGGAAATTGACAAGAAGCTTAATTACATTCCTTTGAGGATGAAGACTTGAAAACCAGATGATGATTTTGAGGAATTGCGTATTATTGGCAAAATTGCTTTTTGGTGAGCTACATTCTCCACTTTTTTTTGTCAAAACTTTGTTCTCAATTTTTAAAAAATCTTTTTTAACAAAAAATATTTATTACTTGAGATAATAGAAACTTATATATAATTTGTGAAAACAATAAGAACATATTATCCACCATTAAGATTGTTAGAGGTAATCTGTTTCTTTTGCCATGGCACTTATGATCACATTTTATAAAATAAAAACTAATTATTTGTCGATTGTGATAAATAGTTTTTTTTTTCCTATTTCAACGTTATATAAATTAAGACCTAATTATTTTTTCTTAATTTTTATTTTGCTTATTTTCTTTTTCATATTTTCATTGTAGTATTTTTTTGTAGTTTATTTTTTTATGAGAAATTAAAAAAGTGAACTTTTGTAAAATCCTAAACCCTAAACTAACTTCAACCCTAAACCTAAACCTAGACCCAAGACCCTAACCCTAGACCCTAAAACTTAGACCCTAAACCTAGATCCTAGCCTATAACCTAAACCCTAGACTCTAAACCTAGATCTTAAACCCTAACCCTAGACCCTAAACCTTAAACTATATACCTTAAACCCTCACCCTATACCCTAATCCTAAACCCCAAATCTATTTTTAGGGTCTAGGATCTAGGGTTATTGTAGGATTAAGGTCTAGGTTTAGGGTTTGGGTTAAGGCAAAGGTAGGATAAGGGTATAGGTTAGGGTTAAGGTTTAGGGTTAAGGTTAGGATTAGGGTTTAAGGTTTAGAGTTTTAGGGTATAGGGTTTAGGGTCTAGGGTCTAGGGTTAGGGTTTAGGGTTTTAGGGTCTAGGGTTAGGTTTTAGGGTTTAGGGTTTAGGTTAGGTTTTAGGGTTTAGGGTTAGGGTTTAGTGTTTAGGGTTTAGGTTAGGTTTTAGGGTTTAGGGTTAGGGTTTAGTGTTTAGGGGTTTAGGGTTAGGTTAGGTTTTAGGGTTTAGGTTAGGTTTTAGGGTTAGTGTTTAGGGTTAGGGTTTAGGGTTTAGGTTAGGTTTTAGGATTTAGGGTTAGGGTTCAACCCTATACATAGAACCTAAACCCTAACCCTAACCCTAAACCCTAGACCCTAACCCTAAACCCTAACCCTAACCCTAAACCCTAACCCTAAACCCTAAACCCTAAACCCTAACCCTAGACCCTATAACCCAAACCCTAGACCCTAACCCTTACCCTAAACCTTAACCCTATACCCTAAAAACTCTAAACCTTAAACCCTAACCCTAAACCCTTGACCCTATACCTAAACCCTAGACCCTAACCCTAAATCCTAGACTGTTAACCCAAAACCTAGACTTTAAACCCTAAGCCTACCACTAAACTATAATCTTAACCCTAATCCTAGACCCCAAACCTTAGACCCTAAACCTAATCCCTATACTCTAATCCAAACCCAATACCCTAAAACTTAGACCCTAATCCCTAGCCCCTATATCCAAACCCAATACCCTAAAGCTTAGACCGTAAACCCTAGACCCTTAACAACAACACTAAGCCTAAACCCTATACTCTAACCCATAGACCTTACGCCCTAGAACTAGACCCTAAGCCCTAACCTTAATACGAAACCCTAATCCTAGACCCCAAACCCTAATTCTAGACCCTAAGCCCAAAATCCTAACCATAAACCTAGACCCTAAATCCTAAATCTAGACCCTAAACTCTAACCCGAGACCCTTAACCTTAACCTTAGATAAACCTAGACCCTAAACACTAACCTTATATCTTAAATCCTAAACCCTTAATCTTAGACTCTAGAACCTAGACCCCAACACTAAACCCTAAACGTTAACCGTAACCTTAACCTAAGCCTAAACCCTAACCTTAACCCTAACCTAACCCTAATGTTAACTGTAACCTTAACCTTAACCTAATCCCTGAACCCTAACCCTGGACCCTAAACCTAAACCTTGTCCAATGATAATGACGGGGGGAATGGGTACTTATTTGAGATTCCTGGAGGATATTAACGGGTTGAAATGCAAGGTATTTGTATCCCATAAGGAGATCATATGATTAATGGCTCGTCGGCTGTCACGTGGAGGCAGAAAATTCTGGTAAGGGTAATTGCATTAGCATTACCGTTGTATGTTATGTTTAGCTTTCTCCTCCCTTTGAAAATATGTGAAACACTGGCAAGCGCAATTGCTTGATTCTGGTGGAATTCAAATCCACCGAAGCGAGGCATGCATTCGACTACTTGGGGTAAACTGTGTAATCCAAAATATGAAGGGGGATCAGATTCAGACTGATCCATGAACTTAACTTAGCTATGTTGACAAAACAACTGTGGATATTAGTTCAATTCTCGAATTCTCTCCTTCTAAGAGTATTACAAGGAACATACTACTGACAAAGCACATCGTTACGTGCGACAAAAGTAAATTTACCATTTTATGTGTGGACAAGTTGATGGTAGCTAGACCTCTCTTAATGCTAGATATCAATCAGAAAGTGCATTCAGGGTATCAAATATGCTTGCAAATACGTGTTTAGGAAGACTCAGGAATTCTCACAATCGTGGCTAAACCAATGAGCGATCTGATTCATGGATCTCCAAAGTGTGGAATGTGGAAAAATTGGAAAACTTTATTGTCCAGGAAGATATACCATTCATTCGAAGTTTGACAATAAGCCAATCTCATAGAGACATATGTACATATGGAGCTTTCTTCAAAACAGGATATATACTGTGAAATTTGGATATTGGGTTGTAAGGAACGTACTCAATGGAGAACATGATTAATGGGCTAAAGGCCTTTGCCTGGAAAATAAACGCACCGCAAAAAAATATGCCATCTTATATGGCAGTTGATGTCAGGATATGTAGCGGTTAAATGAAACTTAACAAGACGTCATATGCACTACGCAATCACTGTGCTAGATGTACAGAGCATGATTAATCAATTAATCATGTTATCTTTCACGCCGCCTTACAATTTTGGGCCATTGCCTTCAACACCATAGTGTCTGAGAACTTTTCCAACGACGAACGATTTTACAAATTTAGACTATCTGTTCTAGAGGAAGAATGAGATTGAGATTTGGATCTAGACAAAGATCCTTACCAGTGGATTATTTAGTACTTATGGAAAGCTTGAAATGCTAAACTTTTTTAGAGGAATCTCAAAGAATCTTCTTGAGTTGATTAGACATGCGGAGAGCGAATGCAATGTTTGGTTTAAACAAAACACAAAAACCATAGAAGCAAATCAAACAACACAACTGAATACACAAGTCATAAGCTTGCATAAAATTTGTTTGGTGGATGAATCATGGACAACTGAAGCAAACTGTAGTGCCTATGGTTAGGTTTGGATGGATGAGGAAATGAACAACTCTCAGAGTTGAAAAACAAAGAGAACTGTATGTCTTCTTTGCATTCAGAAATTGAACATTTACTCTTGGCAATGTAGAGTATGCTACAAAACACTGACTGCCAACATTTTGGGACAAATTGGAAGAATATATTGTCAATGATTAAGGATCCGAAAGATTGGCTGAGTTTCTGCACAGAGCTTGGGGAGTTTGCTTTATTGAAGAGAAGATTTCTAGACTTCAAGATCTCCTACATACCATGAGCGCAAAATCGAACTACAGATGATTTAGCTAAAATTGCTCGTATTTTCTATCAATTTTTATTTTTTGTTGGTTGTTTTATTCCGATCTAGATTCTCAGACTACCTCAAGCTTAAGTAATAAAATAGTCTTTTGATATTAAAAAGAAACTAACTAACATAGTTTTAGTAACTAACATATAAATTTATATCACAAATTAAAAAAAAGGAAATTGCGTTAAGCATCATAACTAAGAAAAGAAAATATTTTACTTTTAATATTATAGGAAATTTAATTTAACAAAACATGGAACTGATATATAAAATTGGAAACTATATAAAAGGAAATTCATTTTTCTTATTTTTATTAATATAATAAAAGGAAAAAAAAAGCAAAAAAAGTGAAACTTTTAATATTAATAGCATTGACATATTAAATTTTAAGTTATACTGGAAGAGCTGAATAAGTTCTGGACCATTAAAACTAGTTTGAATATATTTTAATACAATTAAAATGTTCATTGTTTGGATGCAAACATTATAATATAATCACCAAGTGAAGCTGGTTTAATTATAATTAGAATTTGACCCGCGCATCCGCGCGAGTTTTGTTTAGATTACTGTTTATCAAATTTTATATTTATTTAGGTAATATATTACTCTATATATGCCCAAAATTTTACTCATCTATCATATATGTGCAATTTAATTTTCATTTATTTCAAATTTAAAAATAATTTTTTTTTGTAAAATAGTATTGTTATATTACAATTTTTCTAAATAAATTTTGCTACAAAAATACAAATTTATAAAAATATTATAGTAATAATAATATAAGCCACATAATCATTATATAAGGTTGGATAATATATAACACAAAATTGTATTAAGTTATTGATAATTTTATTATATAAACTATAATTGAGTATAAAACCCGCATGACCAATAATATTATAATAAATTCAAACATTATTATAAAATTAGATAATATATAACACAAAATTATAATAAGTTATTGATAAACTTTATTATATAAAACATAACTTTGTAATATAACTATAACGTTAGTTATATATTTAAATGTTTATATAACTATTACAAACACAATACTTTTATAGTTTATATTTTATCTTATTCGATTTGAATTTGATTACTAAATAAATTAAAATATATATAAAAAGTCATATTTTAAAATTATTTTATATCTAATATCTACTAAATTTTGATCAGGATTTCAAAGTTAGATTACCGTTTAACAATTTTTTATGTTTATTTAGATGATATATTATTGTATGTATATAAGTATAGAATTTTTATTTTTCATTTTATAAAAGTACAAGATTTTTATTTTTTAATTTTATAAAATATAGTTAAATGTATATTAATCTATAATTATATTTTATAGAATTCGAAATTAATTAAATAGTTACATAATTTTTAATGTTGAGATCTTGCTAAAATATTTTTCAAAAGATTTTTTTATAATTTTAATATATATTTATATTTAAAATTAAAAGATATCAAAAGATATTATAATTCAAGTAGTTACAAATATTTTATTATTAGTTTAAATGAAATACATTTTATTAAAGTTTTTTAATGATATCCAAAAAAAAATCACACTTGAATGAATCATGACTTCTATTTTAATAGAATAAATATTCTAGTGTCAAACTTTAAGATTAATAAAACTAATCTTTCACAAACATGGAGTTAAAATGATAATGAGCTTTTGCATAACTCATAAACAATCCAAAGTTAGACTGACAGCTAGCATATGATATGAGGGTCCACTTTCTTTACAAGTATATATAATAGACTAGTTTTTTTGGGACAAATTGTAGACTCTAGTTTATGTAGATATCCACACTGTACAACATGTGACTGATTTTTGCAAATTAGAGCTTTATGGAGAATGCTGTTAATCTAAGATTTCCGTAAATGAAAATCGTTAATTAAAATTCATCAGAAACGTAGCTACAAATAGTTTTCTTGACTTACAATGTTCATTCATTCGTGCTTGATTTACCAGATCAGAATTAATTAATGATTTTTGTTATTTAAACATTTAATGAATTATGGAAGATGTCTCGGTTCCATAGTTTAACTAAAAAAATCATTAATATTTATATAGATCCAAGTTTCAAAAAAAAATAGAATTATGTAAAATAATTGTGAAAATGCTTACAAGAGATTTACAACATAAAATGATGAGTACAGTCAAGTATGAATTCTATAATGCATTTAAGTGGTGTAGTCAAACGTAATTCTTTATAAAACATATAAAATTATTAGCTGTATAATCGTTTATTACATTTTTCATAGTTTTGGACACAACATTTTTCATAGTTTATAATACTATTACTAGATTTTGACCCGCGCAACCGCGCGGGTGTTTGTTTTCATTTATATTTATACAAAACTTTTATTTATTTAAGATAGTATATATTGTAATAATCACATATATAATATGTCTATGAATTTGTTTCTTCTATAGATTTTTGTTTGTTTTATTTTTATAGTATCTACTCTATAAAACTCGTAAATTTATGTAAATTAGGTAAAATAGAAAATTATTTACATTTTAAAAGATATTGTAACATTTCACTTAATAATTAAACAATTTTTTTTAATGAATTATCTAATTTTAAAATATAACATCGGTTATATAAAATAACCAATGTTAATTTTCATATTAAAATAAATTACTGCAAAATTATTTTTAAAAAATTATACTCATCTTGTTTAATCGGTTTCTAAACAACAGATGTTGAGTTTGTATTAACAACAGTTAATGAGTTTGTGTACAAATAAATGCAGTATCTGCAACTTAGTTTTGCAACTAACTTGTTCTGTCTCTTGTGAAACCAAAATCCTAACCTTGGTAAGTTGTCACCGCAGATGCCGGTTATAGTTGATGGCCAGTGGAAAGTCTAAACAATGAAACACCATTGTTACTTGCGTTCGACATGAGCAGTTGATGTCTAGTGGAAAGTCTCGTACATGGGTAAGTTACTCAAAAAAATAAACCAAACTTCATTAATATATTTTCATTTGTTCTCATTAACTCAGACCAAGTTGATCAAACTTGGTTGACTGTTTATCATGTAATTGCAGTTCAACCATCTGCAGCAGAACTGACATGGATGAAGAAATTAGTAACGATCATTACACTATGGTATGTTGCGCATTCCCTTTGAAATGGAAGGGGCTCTGTTCTGCAACGATTGCTTATTGAGAACAATAAAATTTGTAACAGCCAGTATGTTCAATGAGATTGATTTTTACTGGTACTTTTAGAGATGGTGGCATAATTTGTTTTTTGGTCACAGGAAAGTTAAACCTGTTGGGTAACTGAAGAAAGTGTAATGGTAGTTCCCAGAAGCCAAATTTATGGACCATTTCTCTAGATTCACGAAAACTGCAGTAAACTCTAAAAATAGTCCATATTAATAGTGTTTTCATAAGGATAAGAAGAATGTTGACTTGGAATTATTTCTTTCATATAGTTTAAACATCTAAATAGGTAGCAAAACATACGAACTTATTAAAAAAAAACTCCAATCCATAAGTATAAAAAAAAACAGCTTGACGAAATTCAGGTACCATAATAACCAATTATACTCTCCTGCAGAACTGAATATCGGTTGGAGTTTCTGAAAAAGAAAATACCAATGACGTTGTACAAACGTTTAAAAAAAATCTTATCATTTTGTACTATACGTTAAGTAATTTTTGTTGAATCACATACCTCATCATGCCTCCTTGGTTATAGATTATTGAAAACCTCTTTGAAAACAACATTGACGGTTTTATGCTGAGGTTTACCATCTTTGTCAACAATTAAAATTTTCAGTCCTTTCTTCGAGGTGACCCCTAGAAATAGCTACGTAGAGCTGTCCGTGTGAAAAAACAGGCCTGGGTAGGAAGAGTCCAACTTCTGAGAGAGACTGCCCTTTGACTTTTGTTTATTGTTATAGCAAAAGCAACAGCTAATGGCAATTGCCTTCGGCGCATTTTGAAAGGCAGTCTCGTATCAGATGGTGTAATCAACAATCTAGGAATATATACCGTCAAGCGGAATATAATTTTCTTCTTATCCTTGCCAAGAAACCTGGACAGTCTGGATTTCACGAAGATTGGTCACTTGACCAATGACAAATTGTAGACTCTAGTTTATGTAGATATCCACACTGTACAACATGTGACTGATTTTTGCAAATTAGAGCTTTATGGAGAATGCTGTTAATCTAAGATTTCGGTAAACGAAAATCGTTAATTAAAATTCATCAGAAACGTAGCTACAAATAGTTTTCTTGACTTACAATGTTCATTCATTCGTGCTTGATTTACCAGATCAGAATTAATTAATGATTTTTGTTATTTAAAAATTTAATGAATTATGGAAGATGTCTCTGTTCCATAGTTTAAAGAAAACAAATCATTAATATTTATATAGATCCAAGTTTCAAAAAAAATAGAATTATGTAAAATAATTGTGAAAATGCTTACAAGAGATTTACAACATAAAATGATGAGTACAGTCAAGTATGAATTCTATAATGCATTTAAGTGATGTAGTCAAACGTAATTCTTTATAAAACATATAAAATTATTAGCTGTATAATCGTTTATTACATTTTTCATAGTTTTGACAAAACATTTTTATAGTTTATAATACTATTATAGAACGTCAAAGAAAAAGGTTAATGAATCTTGATTATGGCCAACCCATTTAATAAATATTAAATTATGCGTGTAACATAAGAAGATAATATATGTCAAATACTCTATTTGTCTTAATAATAATAATAATAATAAAAATTGAATGATGATATGGGGGATAACATAAAATTTAGTCGCACCAAAGTAGGAGAAAAAATAAATAAAAAAAAAGGGTGAAACTAGAAAAACAGAGAAGCAAGCAAAGATTCTTTAGCCTCCCTTCGAATCCGCTCAGCGAAAATCCAATTCGTAAAAATTCGCAGAGATATCTTCTAATACAGTCTCCCATTGACGGCAACACAAACTCTCTATCTCCTTCATCGCTTTTTCACTAAGCTCACAAGTCAACACTTTTGGAGTAGCTTTCGTGAGTTATGTGATTTTTCCTGTTGGATTTGTTTTTTTTCTTTCTTGAGATTTAGTCTACTGTTAGGTTTGCATGTAATTTTTCTCAAATGGGTTCTTTGGAATCTGGTATTCCGGCGAAGCGAGAGACCGGCGTGAGATGGACAAGACACCACCCGTTATTGCAGAAGAAACATGATCCATGATCCTTTCTCCTTCAAGAGGCTTCGGTTACATCCAATGGATGTTGCTCCAGTTGCTGTCGTTCTTCTTCTTCGTCTGTCCTTTCCAAAATGTCTAGTTACCTGGTCTCGTCATCATCGACAAATCTGATACACCACCATGGATGAGGAGTGGCGACAAGGAGCTTCTCCCACCTGATATGCTCGTTTTCAAGGACAGAGGTGTTCTCACTTTCGGTAATGATTTTAGATTGGAACCCACCAAGATCCTGATGAGTTTCCACAGAGAAGCTCACACTAGTAGTGATGGTTTCGTTACGACTTTGCAGCGTTTTTGGATTCCCGAAAGCCGAAGCTAGCTCTGGTTATAGTTTCTTCAGCACTGATCCGTTGTGAGAGCTCTGATGACTTACATTGTGTTTTTTTTTTTGTAAAGGTTTTTGCGGATTTGTTAGCTGATCCTGAGCAGCTATTGATGGTGACTGTCTCCAAGGCTTTGCTAGAGATTGGATATGCAATTGAGGTATAGATTTTTCTTGCTCTTGCGTGTAACTAGTAGTAATATGAAGTGATGATAATACTTGTTTTGGATAGGTTTTATTCACTCGAAGACGGTCCAGTTCATGGAGTTTTGGCAGCAAATGGGAGTTTCAGTCACTATACTCGACTCTAACCATTCATCAAGTTGTCTTATTGACTGGCTTTCGTAAGTATATTGTTGCATTGCTTGAGAACTTGTTGGAGAATAAATGAGGCGTACTTTGTTTAGTTCAGAGATTGGAATCATTCATGAGGCTATAGTTAAATTAATGTAGTCATGTGATTCGGTTTGATTAGATAATGTGGATCTGAGGTTAATCCAAATGCATTATAGCCTATTATTGTAGTTGACTTGACCTTGTCAGTGAGATGATTTTCTTATCATTCATAATTTTCTTTGTTCTTATCTTGAAGCTATGATGGCGTCATTGTTTACTCTCTCGAAGCTAGGAGTATGTTTACTTGGTAAGATTTTTTGGTTCTTTTGGTACGACTGTATATCACATTGTTCTGGTTTTGATTTTTAATGATGGTTTATTGAAATGAGAGTTTATACAGTGAGTATAATTATTATACACAGGTATTTTTCTTGATTGTTTAATCTTTTGTTATTCTTTGACAGCTTCATGCAAGAACCATTCAAATCTATACCTCTTGTTTGGACCATCAATGATGAAACTCTCGCTGTTTCGGTCTAGACAGTACAACTCAGCAGGGCATACCGAACTCCTAACCGATTGGAAAAAGATTTTCAGCCGAGCATCGGTTGTAGTCTTCCATAATTTTCTCCTTCCGGTAATATTTTATGATTTAAAGTGGCAACTTATCTAGTTTCTTCTTTTAAATGTTTTTTTTTCTTCAGGAGTAGCTTTGGATAAATGCCTTTCTGTTGACTTATATTATTTCACGTTTTTGCTTCATGTAGATTCTCTACTCCGAGTTCGATGTTGGCAACTTTTATGTGATTCCCGGATCTCCTAGAGAAGCATGGAAAGCAAAGAATCTGGACTTTCCACCTAAAGATGACATTGTCATTTCCATTGTGGGAAGTCAGTTCCTGTACAAAGGTCAATGGCTGGAACATGCTCTACTTCTGAAAGCTCTACGGCCGTTATTTTCAAGCTATAATTCCCATCTCAAGTTCGTAGTTTTAGGTGGAGAATCAGCTTCCCACTACAGCATGGCTATTGAGGTATGACAAAGGTCTGCTTTGCTATTAATGAAATGGTTTATAGCCTTTGAAGATATAGATAACATCTTGTTCCTTGGTTTGTTTCGAACTTCTTAGACAATTTCCCAGAACTTGACATATCCAAAAGATGCTGTGAAGCATGTAAGAGTCGCAGGGAATGTTGATAAAATACTGGGAAGTTCTGATCTTGTCATATACGGATCATTTCTTGAGGAGCAATCTTTTCCAGAAATTTTGATGAAGGCCATGGCGTTGGGAAAACCGATAATCGCACCGGACCTCTTGAATATTAAAAACATGTATATTTCTTTTCCTTTTCTCGTTTCTCTATGGAGATGTGTTGTGGCATACTGACTGTATTGGCAATATCAAACAGGTCGATGACAGGGTTACTGGGTATCTTTTCCCCAAGGAGAATCTTAAGGTTCTGTTGCAGATTGTGCTTGAAGTGATAACAGAAGGTAAAATATCTCCGTTAGCTCAGAATATTGGCTTGATGGGGAAAACATCTGTTAAAAATATGATGGCCCTGGAAACCATAGAAGGTTATGCGACTCTACTAGAGCACATTCTCAAGTTTTCTTCAGAAGTTGCTTTGCCTAAGGATGTACAGTCAGTTCCTTCAAAACTGAGAGAAGGGTGGAGTTGGCATCTGTTCGAAGCTCTCATGGATGCATCGGCCTAATAATAGAACATCAAGAAGCTATGAGTTCATAGCGAATGTTGAGGGACATTGGAATCAAACACCAGGAGATTCTACAAAATCTCAGGTTGTAATGATGATTCATTTGTATATGAAATATGGGAAGGTGAGAGATATCTTCAAACAATCAACCAGTAAAAAAAGACAAGAAGATGAGGAGGTAAGGCATTTCAGATGCGACTTCTTGAAATGACATTCTCATCTCCATTTTCCTATGTGCCAGTTTGATTTAGTTTTGTGTTGTTGTACAGCTTAAAAGCAGAGCCTTGCAGAATCAGGGGACTTGGGAGAAGTATATAAAAGCGCCAAAAGGGCAGACCGAAGTAAGAATGATCTACATGAGATGGATGAAGGGGAGCTGCACCGAACCGGTCAACCCTTATGCATATATGAACCCTATTTTGGTGAAGGAACTTGGTCGTTTTTACATGAGTATCCCCTCTATCGTGGGGTGGGCATGGTGAGTTCCAGGCCACGTGCATTATATTGCTTTTGCAGTGGTTCATTATATTATTAAAGTTGATGTGAGTGCAAATCATATTGCAGTCAGTTAAAGGAAAGGAGACCTGGGATTGATGATATCGATGCATCATCACGGCTTCCGCTTTTCAACCAACCCTATTATCGCGATGCTCTTGGTGACTTTGGAGCATTTTTTGCCAATTTCAAACAAGATTGATCGTTTGCACAGGAATGCTTGGATTGGGTTTCAGTCCTGGAGAGCGACCGCTAGGAAGGTACACACATCTTCCCTTGCTTATATACTTCAGGAATGCTATGTCCACTACTAATAACTACTTTTGGGAACAACAGGAATCTTTATCCGAAACTGCTGAGAAGGCTTTTGCTTAATGCTATACGAACACGGAGACACGGAGATGCCTTGTATTTTTGGGCTCGCATGGACAAAGATCCGAGGAATCCTCTGCAAAAACCCTTTTGGTCGTTCTGTGATGCCATTAATGCTGGGAACTGCAGGTAAAACCCATACAGATTTCTTAAAATAATATAGTTTTATAACAATGTTTTGTGACATCATATACCTGACTCTTTGCAATTTATGGACTTTGATGAAGGTTTGCTTACAACGAAACTTTGAAGAAAATGTACAGTGTCAAGAATGTGAACTCACTGCCTCCAATGCCCCGATGATGGGGATACATGGTCCGTGATGCAGAGCTGGGTGTTGCCAACAGGATCCTTCGTAGAGTTTGTCATGTTCTCAAGGTGCTTGCTTGCTATCTGTTTGATTGTTTCAACCCGACCCTCACTGAGAAAAAAAAGTACTTAGAGAGTGTTTCTTTCTTCTCTCTTTGTGTTGTAGGATGTTTGTGGATTCTATGGATGCACAGATGTATGAAGAGCATCATCGAACAAACCGTTGCTATCTTAGTTTAACCAAAGTAAAGAAACTCATTCCCTCTTCTGCCAAAATTCATATAAGTAATGTGTTGTATGTTCTTACAGGACAAGCATTGCTATTCACGGGTACTAGAGCTTTCTGGTGAACGTATGGGCATACCACAGTGCGAGGCGCATTGTCTACATAGATCCTATAACTGGTTTGATGGAAGAGCAACACAAACAGAAAGACCGGAGAGGCCAAATGTGGGGTGCACTGGTTCGGTTACACAACTCTGAAAAATAATGGACGAGGATCTTGCAGAGGAAGCAGACTCAGACCGTCGTGTGGGTCACTGGCTATGGCCATGGACCGGTGAGGTGGTGTGGAGAGGCTCATTAGAGAAAGAGAGGCAAAGAAAGAACGTGGAGAAAGAGGAGCAGAAGAAGAGAAGTAAAGATAAGCTTAAATAGAATGAGAAGAAAAAGTCATCGCCAGAAAGCAATCGGCAAATTTATTAAACCGCCGCCTGAAAACGCAACTTTGTTAAACGCAAACGCATAAAAAAAACAGATTAAAAGATTGTTTCATTCATTATAAAAAACGTCTCAAAAGTCTCAATCATTCACTCTCTCTCACATTTAACTGACGGCGTTAACTCTCCGACGAAGATGAGCGAGAAGGCGGAGGAATCGCACGTTCTTGAGATGAATCTCATCTCGGCGCAAGGACTTAAAGAACCGACGGGAAAGCTCCGGAGATTGCAGACCTACGCATCCGTATGGGTTGATTCCTCCACCAAGCTCCGGACTCGGATTGATCGGATCGGCGCCGAGAATCCGATTTGGAACGATAAGTTCGTTTTCCAGGTTTCATCGGAGTTCCTCTCCAGCGAGACTTCCGGCGTCTCCATCGAGATCTACGCCGTTGGTTATCTGCGCGATCATCTCATAGGAACTGTTCGCTTCCTCGTGAGTAACTTCCTCCCAACCGCCGCGGAGAAAGTTCCGTCTCTCGTCGCGCTTCAGATCCGTCGTCCTTCCGGTAAGTTCCACGGCGTTCTTAACATCGCCGCCATGGTGATCGACGCTTCCGAGTTACCCGCTGGTTTCTTCAAGTCCGTTAGAGAAAAAGCGGCGGAGAGTCGTCGGAGTCGAAGGATGAAGAAGTCGAGATCGGCGGTCGTTTTGTCGGAGAACGGTTTTAGCTGACGACGGAGGAAGTTCGAAGGAGAATTCGTTAAACGGATCGGTGAATTTCTCAGACGACGGTACGGACTCGACGGCGTCTTCTCCGATGCCGTCTCCGCTCAGAGACTGGAACGCAGTTCGAAATACGGCGGGAAAGAATCACGTGAGATGGTCATCGGACGGCGGAGGAATGATGTGCTGTTTCTTGATGAAATCTTCTGGTATGTTACCACCTAGAAAAGAGACAATGGACGGCTGAGATCTGTTATCTGATGATTCCAACGGTTCAGATATCATCTTGGTTTCGTAGAGCATCGCCATGTGCAGTTCTATCGAACGGTTCAGATCGTTGTCAACCATACGTTGTCGTTTAGGTAGTTCCCGACGGTTATGAGGCTTAACGAACTCTAAAGCTGGTGCAATCCTTTTAGTTCATTTGTTTTTTTTTTTGTTGTGACATATTCATTTTGTTCTGAACATTTACAAATTCATTTCAATATGAACAAGAAGATAGATAGTATCATTTTTTTATGGTATTATATTAATTTTGCGAATGTTAATAAATGATATTCCCTCTTTTTCTAAATAATATATGTTCTAGCACATTTTACTTTTTTCTAATTGAACAATGTTTTAATTTTTTTTATCTATTTTAATAATGAATTGTCAATTTTCAAAAAATATTAATTGAAAATTTTAGCTTTATTGAATTGCTATTAGTTAAAATTTATGAAAAATTGTTATATCTAAAAAATTAATGCATTGATTGGTTAATATTAACTTTTTCTTGTGTAAAAATTTTAAAAAAAAATTATTTAGAAACAAAAGAGTATAAGATATGGTTTTAAAAAACAATAATAAAGTGAAACAAAACGCGGGAGTTAGTTTCTGGAGTTGAGGAGTTTAGTTGGTTGGCTCAACTGCCAAACGAAGTTAAAAACCATAGATTCATTTTACCAGAAAAAACAAAATATTATCCTTTTAATTTACAAAATCTTCTACAGATTATTCATCATTTGATACAAATCCACTCTCCTTCATCTTCTCTGTTTTGTTCCCTCTCTCTCACATAATAAATCTAGGGTTTTATGGCAAGGTTTACAAGGCAAATATCAGCCATGGAGCTCAGGGACACACAGAAAAAACGAGTTCGATATTCTTTGAATCATATTAAACACTTGCCACCTTGCACCATTACTGAGTTTGATTTAAAAGATTATTGTCCCTTGGGTTTCAGGTAATTAACCTTTTTTTTGCCCTAATGTTTCATGTCGTTTTTTAATGGTAATTTTGATTTGAGTTTTGAATGTTCTTGTAGACTTATAAAAGAACTTGAAGATATCGATCATGATGATTACATGCATTCCATTTGCAATGATGAGACTCTAAACAAGCTTTCTTCTGGGAAAATAGGCAATGTGTTTCTTTTATCCAATGATGATCGTTTCCTCATCAAGATTCTTCGAAAATCCGAGATTAAGGTATTCAACATAAACATCGTTTAACATATTTTCTTGATCAAGTATTTGATCAAAGTGTGATTTCTAGGTGATACTAGAGATGCTTCCGGACTACTACCGACATATTCATAATCACAGATCATCACTTTTCTCAAGGATCTATGGTGCTCATGTTGTCAAGCCTCTTGGAGGTGTTAAGGTGAAGGGATATAATGCCATTGTGAACTAGCTTTAGAGCCATTATAATGTTTGTTTCTTTTTTGTAATGCAGACATATTTTGCTGTGATGTCAAACATGTTGGCATTCTAAGGTTTATATGAACAAGCTCTATGATCTAAAAGGTTCTCCAAAAGGTCGAACCAACAAGAAAATTGAACTGAGAAACAATACTGTCTTCAAGGATATAGACCTCGATTTTTGTTTCTATGTTGATCCATTGGTTAGGCGACGCATCATCAAGTATGCATCTCTTTCTCTGTATCATATTGCTTTTAGTAACCAGATTTAAATGCTTCAACAAGAAGGGTCATGTCATTATCATTATAGGCAAACAAAGTTAGATTGTGAGCTTTTGGAAGAACAAGGTATAATGGATTATAGCTTATTGGTTGGTTTACAAGTCAAAGAGTCATCATCTCAAGGTGTGTTATATATATACTATGGTTCCTCTTTTTCTCTATTATCATACTGTTTCATATTGATGAAGATAATGTATCTGATCATAACAAATCACTCTTGACAGGTTCAGTTAATGGAGTAAACCCGGTTTACGGTAGCTTCACACCCTCCATGTATACAAAAACTCACCAAACAGTTTTCTATTTCTGTTTATGTTATTTGGAAATTAATACAACAAATCTTTATCCGTTGAATCTTCAGGCTCACTGAAAAGTGATAGCGTAAACTCGATGAAGACAGCTTTAAATTCTCCCAGAAAGTTTGTTTGCAACAATGTACACATTCCCTCCCAATAGAGGTAACAATGCATCATGGAGAAGAAAAAACACACAATGTTTTTTGGTTTAATCAAAAGTACTTAGGAACAAAACGATATTGTCTTTGATCTTTATCAGATTCATTGGAAAGTGATATGATAAACAGACAAAGCAAATTAACAACACTCAGTGACCTCTTTGTCAACAGGTAAACAAAACAGTATAAATATTAGAAACTTAAAAATGTGAAGTAAATGATCTTTTTTGTTTTTGGTTCTGAAGCAGCAGCTCGAGTACTAACTTTGGGATGAAGATTCCGGCGAGAGCACGGCGAGTGGCAGGAGAAGAGGAGGAATGGTACGATGTGGTTTTGTATTTAGGGATAGTAGATACATTTCAAGACTACGGTATGAAGAAACGGTTGGAACATTGTTACAAAACCATCCAACATAACTCAAACTCAATCTCAACCGTCCATCCTAAGATCTACTCTTCTCGATTCCAAGAATTTGTCTCCCAACATCTTCTTACCTCACGAGGACGGTGATTTATCTCGTAATTATACTATTTGTTATAGCAAATGACGTTTAACTTCTGAGTGAAATCATGATTAGAGTGTTAAGAGCCTCCTCTTACGACCCAAGTCAGGTGTTGGGAAGTTGTCCAAGAACATGCATGTAACCTTTTCTTTGTTTATCAAACAAATAATAGATTCAATTAAAATTGACTGCATAATTATTTGCAACATATCAATTATTTACAACCATATAGCTTCCTTCATTTTCAATGGAATCAATGACTAGCATGTTTTAGTCGTGGATGCGTGCCATAAAGTGGTTACTGGTTTCATTTCTTTGACAATGAAAGAAGTTTAAATAGTCAGTAAAGAACAAATTGTAAATAAGTTTTTAAATTATGGTGGAAGTTTAGAACGTGGTCGACAAAAGCATATGATCCGAGTTTTTCTAGAAAACAAAAAACAACAATCTAATTGAGCTTCAGATAAATATGTATGTAATAAGTAATATTACGTTTTATTAATGGCTGAAGTTGCAAACATGGTCCACTATGTGATAGATGAAGAACATTGAAATAAAATTTACAAAAGGACTAACCTATGTCAGTAGATATGCATGGATCCTAAAAAAAGTTAAGAATATGAGCCAAACCTTCTCCTACTTTCGTCACTGTTCATACTTCTCAAAAACGCAGAAGACTCGTTACTATTTTTGTGTAAAGAAGTAGAAGGGTTGAATCTGGTGAAGAGTGAGATTTTGAGTTGTCTGCATCTCTACTTATAATGGAATAAATTAGGGATTAGTGATGGAAGTTAGGAAATGGTAACTTAGATCAGCATTAACCCACTAATTTAAGGGATTGCTTAAAGCTTTTCGGATTCAAAAAAAAACAAATACTCCCTATGTTTCATTATAAGTGTCACTTTAGTTTTTGCACACGGATTAAGAAAATAATTAATTTTGCATATTTTTTATATAAAACACAATTACTTATACAAGTAACATATTTCAACCAATAGAAAAATAAATTGCAGCATAAAATTAATAAATTTTGCATCGAAAGTCGAAAACGACATTTATTTTGTAACAAAATTTTTTTTCTAAAACGACACTTAATATGAAACGGAGGGAGTAATGTAATTAGATAAGAAACAACTCTTAATTAAACTTCACAAGAGGCATGTCTTAAGGAGTTGTTTAAAGTTTTAATATTAAAAAAATAAGAGCTCTTAAATAGGTTTTTGGGATAATCATGCTTTTAAATCGACGCAGTGAGAAAGTTTTAATGATAGAGTTTAAGGCGAATCTTAATGATAAAGTTTCAATAAATACTTAACCTAGAGCCAGTGGAATTTAGGGGTTACAAGCAAACGACCAACGTTGTAGAAGAAAAAAGGTTACATTAGACTTTTTGTTCATTTGTGAGATTGGGCCTTATCATCTAAACACTAACAGCCCATATTGAACTCGTGATAAATTACACACCGAGGAAAAGAATACTGACATGTTTGAATTTTGATCCTAACTGATGTGGCTGCGTAAATAAAGAAATATGCTATTTTATATATATATAGAAGATAGATAGATATACTAAGCATATTAGTTGTGAAATGGTTTAAATGTTAATTTTTTAAACAACCCACCAACTAAGCATATTGTGACAAACCAAAAAATTATATAATATTGTGTAATATGCTTTACAGGTCAATTATTCTCCTAATCATTTGATTCTCCTTAATTTATTAGATTAAAAAAAATACTTAACTTATGACATTTCTTCGTCACCTTTTTCATCAGCATCGGATTTTAAAATCTTTGGAAGTGTACGTGACGATTGATGTTCTATCTCATATTGTGCCATTTTTATATATCATATGGACGCAACTTGTAGTATTTTATATATCCGCTAACTAATGATTCAATCAAAGTATTAATATATCAAGGTGGTTTGAGTATAAAACAGTTCATTATTGTTTGACTAACCCATGCGTCAATTACTATTCAAATACTTGTTCTATCATTGCTGTATAACTTTATTTACTTATACAAAAAAAAAAAATATTCAATATATACTACGAACAGATAGGCAAACTAGGGGAAATAATTGGCTCTATCTAACATCTCTCTTGATCCATTTCAAATTTCAGAATCATCAATTTAGCGTAGCATATGCAGACCATAATGCATAAGGTAAATACTAACTAATACTTATATGATGAACACTCCATATCATTCAATACGGTGAAGACTTGAAATTTTGAATTATATATTTCTAAAAAGAGAAATTGCTAAAAATATCATAAATTAAGTACCACTTTTCGAAAATACTCTCAATCAAAAATATATTAATATTGAAATTTACATTTTAGTGATTATTGTTTAGGATTTAGTGTTAAAAATGTGGGGTTGAGTTTCTAAATGTTTTATAAATATTTAGAAAAATTAGTTTAGTCAATTTTCATCATAAATTTAGCATATTTTTGAAAATAATCATTTTAATGGTAAATATGAAAGTGATATCAAACTTGTGATAGAATTGAAATTTCTCCTTCTAAACTTATTTTGTCAAATTTGTTATTAATAATAATAATTATTATTTTCCTTAAAACTCAAAGTCGTGCATAAGAATTAAGAAGGGACACTAACAACAAACAGTTCTTCACTCATGCATAATCAAAACGTAAGAAATGTTTTTAAGAAAAAGTATCGAACTTGGAAAGTTACTAAAAATGGAAACCTTAAAAAGTAACTTACTGTACAGAGCCAAGTACACTTTGTGAGAAGAAACTAAAAAAAAAAACCATCAAGGTAAATTTGAAGAAGGAAGATCTTCATGATATTCCAAACACGGCTGAGTTCTTACCATAGTTGCTGCCGGCATTCTACTTTGACCAATCCAAATGTTCCCAACCATCTCACTCTTCTCAGACTCTCTTTCCATCTCTCTGAACCTCTTTGTCCTCACTAACTTCACCACAACCACGACCCACCACAACAACCAAAACGAGGCTCCTATGATGGTTAAAGCAACCCACCACCACTTCCTCCTAGCCAACTCAAGTTTGGATCTGTGTTTTTGGTTTAGCTCCACAAGTGCGTAACGCCCCACGAGACCATGTAGTGGCACAACTATAACTCCGTGTCATATTGCTGAAATTCAACAAATCATTATTATCTCCAAGAGCGACACATTTGATTCCTCTTCTTTGACGATGTGACATGTAAGGATCAAATCTGATTAATATTGGATCGTCTCTCTTGATCGAAAGATTCAATCTTTTGAGATCATTAGGGTTTGTTGCGTCGTATGCAGTGAATCCAATAACCGGTGAAATAAAAGAGTAATTGTCATTAGCTAACCGGAAGTAAACCGATGAAGAGTGATCACCCGAGAGTCTCGTAGACCAAAAGCTATCCTCTTAGTGTATGGTATCGTTCTGACCATAGGAGGAACGTAGACTCCCACTATAGTTTGCTCCTTTTCTCCAAAACATACTGTTACGGACCGTAACAACCGATGCTTGACGTCGGACAGATTCGCCGGAAGTGAAAGTTGGTACAAGGAACCTGTGTGTCTTCTTGTATTGGCACGAGCCGCGTAAGAACGGATCTGATCGTCCAGTTCTTGAATGTTGTTGATACAATGAACCATAGAATGTTGTTGTAAATTGGACATGACAGAGAATAAGAAGAAGAATACAATGGTGATGAGATCAAGATTTGTAGATCCCATTGTCAGAGAAAAAAAATCAAGAACGACGATGGAGACCTAAATGATTTTTGGTGATCTTCATTTAGGTTTGAAGCTATGATCTTTGATCACAAAGAGACATGAATATAGAATTGTGAGTTCCAGATAGATCAGAATCAAAGTGGAAACATGATTGAGATATGGAGATGATGAGGGAATATAATTAAGCACATATACACACAACACACTCAAAAGGGAGTGAGGATATAATATAATGTACCAGCTGCATGAATATAATTAAGCACGTATACACACACACTCGAATAATCTTTTTTTTTTTTCACCAAAATAGTACTTAAAAAAAATGACCGAAAACAGTTTTTTTTTATTTTGAAAAATTTAATTTTAATTTTTAAAAATTTTAAACCTCACATATGAAACTATACCCCATAACACTAAATCTTAAATTTAGATTAGTTAACCCCAAAAATATAAATATATATTTATTTCCTTTAATTAAATTTATTTTAGTCATTTAAAAAAAAAACTATTTTTGTATCAAACTTTTTTAATGCTATCAAAAAAATATTTCCCTTTTGATGAATGTGTATGGTTTGATTTAAGAAAAACAAAACTAGAAAAAGACAGTAGTAAGATATTCAAACTTGAAAGAAAAAAAGGGAGAGAAAGTTGGGTTTGAGCGTGTATTAATGGTGGATGTTTTTCATTGCATTTATTTTAATAATTGTATTAAAAAAACGTTATTGACCCAAAATAAATGAATTTTGGAGATTTTGCTTTAATAAAAACTGTAATGGAGATGATAAAGGAGATGTCGGCTCGTATTTCCTAACATATCCATGCGCATGACGTAATGATCAAGCATTTTCTTTGTTTTTTAGTTGTTTTCTTTGAAAAAAGGTTTTATCAAACAAAATGTTCAAACTGCATAATATGCATAAAATAGTGAAAAAAAAATACGTTTTCATACCCGAAACACACAACAAAATAATAAAATGATGTTTATGGCATATATAAAAATGATGGACTAAATGAATGAAATATAGAAGAAAAAAATCAACAATTATTCCTTATTAATTTTTTCAGTGAAATATTTTTATTTGAATTTTTTAAAATTTTTTAAAAAATAATAGAATGATCATTCTATTTCATAAATGGTAACTTTTTATGAAATTGATAGAACAACATATTCCACATAATATGGAATGAAATGACAATTCAAGAGATCAGTGGAAGAAAGCGAACTAACTCTTCGTCCAAGATGAATACATATCATGAATATGTTAATCACATTAAAAACCTACCAAATTAGATTAAATTAAAGTTTTAAACTTCAACTATCTCCTTAAATATCAAGAGAAATGGAGTATTGGTTAGTAATTGAAAGGCGCCAGCGAAGTATAAGGGTCGCAGAGCTGTACCATCATTCGATCTTAGTGGGTTTGTTATGTATATATTAATTGTTTTAGGACAATTTTTTTCAAGTTTCATTTAGTTTTTTTTTAAGTTCCTTCTATTTTGGGTCATCTCGTATTATTATCCTTCTCAAGTCGTAACTATATGACACAAAATTCAAAGGTTTGCATGATGGTCCATGTTTCCTCACCTACCAGAAAAGAAAACGACAAAAGGGGATCATCAATTATCCAATGGGCTTAATGGGTCAATACTCTAAATAGGCCTAAAACAAGCCCTAAATCGCACAATGCGAACATTCTATAAATACCACTGGTTGTAATATTTTTTCGCTGTTTGTATATACATAAACTCTATGCGCATCTGGTATTTTTTGAGTTAAAAGGAACTTGTTATTGTGTTAATTACTTGTGTAAGAGTTCGAATGTCCAACAGTGTTTTTGTCAATGAATCTCAAACATTATTATCCACAGCCCATTACATTAATTTTCTTTGGGGTTAGCGATCATCGGTGGCCGCCTACCAAAAAGTTGGGCCTAATAATTCAAAATTTTATTTGAAATGTTGGGCTTAATCATTTAAAACTCAGTCCATTAATAAACCTAACTACAAAGGAAAGTAGTAACATATATATACAGTTCATGAGCATATCAAAGTGAAATATTGGATTAATACTTTCAAAACTTTTTTAAAAAAATTACATTGAAAAAGATCTCTAAATTTATAAAAAAAAAGAAATTTAAAATTTTACTAAAATATTTACAAACCCCAATATGTCGGGGCCCTGTACGTCTTGGCTTCGGTTTAGCTGTGTGCAATGCATCCCTCAAGAATGGGCCTCAACAACACACGTCAACGAGTCGGCCATACAATATACATAACCGTGGAATTGATTATACCGTGGAGCGTGGGGTCTTGAACATAACCAAATGAAACATTGGTTTAGGGTCCCCAATCTTTTTTAAAAAAATTTACATAGAAAAAGCTCAAATTTATAAAAAAATTATAAAATTCTATCCCTCCTTTTTAAAATGACGTTTTAGAGAAAATGTTCAAATTATTTGACGTTTTCAATTTTCTATGAAAATTTATAGTAATTAATGTGTGATCAATGATATTACCTTCTATTTTATTATGGTGAATTGTTTAAATAAACATATGTTTTTGTTAGAAAATGATAAAAAATTAAATGTTTCTAATCCAGAACATCAAATATAAAAAAACGAAGAATAAAATTGCTTAGGAACCCAACTCTTATCTGATTATACTTTAAACCGAATTAATAGCCCATACCAGGATCATTACATCTGGCGGATTTATTTAACTACCTTTTTCTAGTTTACCAAGTGAGATTGGCCTTGTTGATTAATAATGTGATTATCTAAATCAGAATCAAACGTGGCGAAGTAATCTCTTTTAAGATTTGGAGAAAAAAAAATAGAGGAGTTGGCGTCGAATCCCACGTTGTCCGTAGGGCCTACCTTAGTATTCCCTTATTTAATGGGACACGTCAGCTTCAAAACCACTAACGGCCGACACAAGACAGTAGATCGTTGTGGGGACCACTCTTTTGGTAAAAAAAATCTTTTTACTTTCAACCGTCAGATGAAATGAATATGAGTCATCGATTTTGATCTAAAGTTAACTATAATTGGTCAAAAGCATGGAAGGGGGGTAAAAAAAAAGCCTAGTTAGGTAGTCCACGTTTCGTCGTCAAGCCGTGGATCTCAAATGAATTATACACTATAGTTTAAAAAAAAAGGAATCAAAATCAGCACCACGTCAGACTTTGTAGTCATCTCATGATGAACGGTGATTATGACAGCTACGTGTACCAATCAGATTTTTAATAAATAATAAATTCATCCAGATTAGATCTACGGTAGCCAGCTCAGCATACGCGCCTGCTTTAGTAGCCATTGCAGATTAAGACACGTGTACGGTGACGTGTGCATAAGTCTTTGGCGAGCTCCCCTTTCTCTCTGTCTCTCTGTTTTTCTTCTTCTTCCTTTGCTGTTTTCCTCCCTCCTCTGCACGGAACTCTGGTTCTAGAGAGAGAAACCATTGTGCGAGTTACAGAGAGAGAGAAGGTATCTTCAAATTCGAATTGTTTTTTTATTTACAACAATGAAATGAAAGCTTTCATCTTTAGGTCGGAGATCTAAGTGAAATCGAAAACTGTTATGTTTTTTCTGATATGAATAACTGAAAGATCTCATCTTTGTTATGTTTCGTTTTATTATGCTACTCTTATGTCAGTGTGTCTTAAGCAAATGGGTAACAACGCAGAAGAAGGAAAACCCACAAACTCTGACAAGCCAGCACAAGTACAAGCTTCTCCTCCTCCTCCTGCTCCTGTAAGTACCTGAATAGATGAAAGCTGATTGGTTTGGTCACTAGATCTGTTATCTGAGATCGTTGTTACTTACAGGAGCAAAGCAATGTTCATGTGTATCATCATGATTGGGCTGCTATGCAGGTCTGATTTGATTCTTCTTTTGACCTCTACTATCATTCCAATTTTTTGTTTGTTTTGTGTGTGTGACTTAGCTCGAATGTGTGGTTTTGTAGGCATACTATGGCCCCTAGAGTAGCCATACCTCCTCAATATTACAACTCAAATGGTCATGCTCCACCTCCTCCTTATATCTGGGGCTCTCCATCGGTACTACTTCTGTCCAATTTTATTTTATTGTTTTGCTACTTTTGTTATTTTGGATTGAGTGTGACTTTTCTTAAACTACATTCCAGCCAATGATGGCTCCTTATGGAACACCATACCCACCATTTTGTCCTCCTGGTGGAGTCTATGCACATCCTGGTCTTCAAATGGTAACCATCCCTTGTTTTTTCTACGATTGGCCTTCTGCTTGGCTTATATTGTTTTGGTGCAACTCACTTTAGCAAGCAAATGCCCAAATCTTCTATCAATAGACCTATTTTTTTCTTCTAATTGATGGTCATTTATTCCTATCAGGGCACACAAACACATGGTCATGTTTCTCAAGCAACTGCAACACCTGTTGTAAGTCTTTATCTCATGATTTTTTTCTCTTCTGTGTGAATGGTCTCTAAACGATATGAGATTGTTTGCAGGTTACAACTCCTTTGAACTTGGAAGCTCCAGCTAACTCAGCTGGAAACACGGATCAGGGTTTATGAAAAAACTGAAAGAATTTGATGGACTTGCAATGTCAATAAGCAATAACAAAGTTGGGAGTGCTGAACATAGCAGTGAGCCTAGGAATTCTCAGAGGTTCGTCATGTAACTTGTGTCATTAATTTTTCAGTCTAGACTCTAACAGTATGTTTTTGTTATCACTAGCTCCGAGAATGATGATTCCAGCAATGGTAGTGATGGGAATACAACTGGGGTATGAACTCCTTTCTTCTTTGAACTAGTTGTTAACTTTCTAATCTCTTTCTTTTTTTGGCTCTTTATTTATATACATGTCTTTTCTTACCACAGGGAGAGCAATCCAGGAAGAAAAGAAGCCGGGAAGGATCACCACAAACAACGGTATGGAAATGAACAGAACCCAAGTAGTTTATAGACTATATAAAACTGATGAGTACTAAGTCTTTCTTGTTCTTGCTAGATGGTAAACCTTCATCTCAAATTGTTCCTCTTCTTAGAGATGAAAGTGATAAACATGCAGTGGCTATGGGGACTCCTGTTATGCCCACAGCAATGGATTTCCCACAGCAATGTCATGGTGCGCCTCATGAAGTCTGGGTAAAGTTGTTTATATCATTCTTTCACTTCTACATGGGATTGAATAAGTGAGCTGTAGTAGTAACTCATGTGTGGCAATTGTTTATTGCGGTTGGTGTGTTTATCTGCAGAATGAAAAAGAAGTTAAACGAGAGAAGAGAAAACAGTCAAACCGAGAATCTGCTAGAAGGTCAAGACTGAGGAAGCAGGTGATTGCTACAAAAAAATTGTAACTAAAGACTAACGCTGGTAGCTAGTAGAATAATCATAAGTTGAACGACCTGTTGCCTAAAGCTTTTGTGTTGTGTTGTTTGCATAGGCTGAAACTGAAGAACTTTCTGTCAAGGTTGACGCACTAGTTGCTGAGAACATGACTCTGAGGTCCAAACTAGGCCAATTAAACGATGAGTCTGAGAAACTACGGTTGGAGAACGAAGCTTTGTTGGTAACAGTCTACTCATCATACCACACATTTAGAACACAGTCATTAATAAGTGTATTTGTCATAATAAACGTAAGTTAACATTCTTCTCTAGGCTCAATTGAAAGGGGTGCAGACGCAAGCAACTGGGAAAACAGAGAACCTTATATCTCGAGTTGATAAGAACAACTCTGTATCAGGTAGTACGGATGTGGAACATCAACTGCTAAACGTAAGTCTAATGACCGATTCTGTCACGGCTAGCTGAGACTGTGGCACAAAAGTGAAAACCCATTTCATTTCTTCTGATGGGTTCTGATTGTAACTTAAAAAAAAAGATGTCCTTTATAGATTTGTAGCTCTCTGCATTGGTGAGCAAAGACACTGATGTAATATCCTAAAGCAGAAGAGATTCAGTGTGTGATCTGATCTGCGCGACCACTTGATTGTTGATGATTGATTAGGTGTAGTTCTGTTATACAGCAAATGGATTGAGATTAGGGGAGACGTGTTTTGATGGTCTCTCTGTTTCATGATCTTTTGTGTATTCTTCTTTCATAAAGCACTCTTTTTGTGTGTGTTTTGTTTTACATTTACGTGTTGTAAGATTTGTCAATTATTCTCCAAGATGAACCCTTCTCTCTTGTCTGTGAATCTTTTGTTTGCAATGTAGTCTGGCATGTTTATGATCTAGAGAAGATATGATTCCACACATAAAATACTTAGAGTAGCACGAGTAAGAAAACTACAAGAAACGCAGAATTATTTAAGTAACCAATAAGAGTCGTAACAATGATAGAAACTCAATGCCAAAAGACCCAACCAAAACCTGCAAACACAAGCTCCAGAGGCAAAACAGGTTTGAATGTTTGATATAGTTGGCCTCTTGACTTATTCTGATTCAGAAGAAACCTCTATAAATAGGAGAAAAAAAAACGAAAAAGAAAAAAAAAGGTTTGGCTAATGACCTATAGCCTCTTATCCCTTCCACGGATGATGAAAGGAGATTGAAATAAAAGCCCCTAAAACTTCTGAACTTCTCTTCTGTCTCCCCTGGCTACAAAAATAGAAGTGTGGCTGCTCTCTCTCTCTCTCTCTCTTCTTGAAGATATCATCAAATGGACTCAGTCTGATATCCTAAACTCCACTCCTAAAACGTCTTTCACCATCTCATATGTCACAAATGCAATCGCAATTGACGGTACAACCTGTACCAACACGACAATAACTCTCTTGAGAAAAGATGTTTAATTAATTGAATGCAAACTGCTTGTGTTCTATGAAACAAACCTTCACTGAGTTGGGGACCAAACCCTTGTACAATGCTCCAAAGCCTTCATGGCGAACTGTCTTTCTAAATGCATCAATCATACCGTTGTATTCAAGCGAACCTTTGCTTCTCCCTTCGCCTGTAACAACAGAGGAAGCATCTTTCCACCCCACCATTTGCATTCTCCTACGAATCACATCGAGTGGATAAGCAATTGTTTGACCAACCGTTCCAGCAATAGCACCACAAGAGAGTCTCGTTATGATGGTCAGCTCGTTGTTCTCTACAAGTCCGAATGGATTGTCTTTGACTAGCCAGTCCTTTAGAGAACTCATAGACAGCAAAGTTCAAGCCCACATATGGAACCTACATAAAACAAAAGGGTCTCATGAAATGGATGAATCAGTAGTATAAGTTCGACTGATGAAGAAGAAAGGAGACTTACAACTCCAATCACTGATGGAAGCCAACCACGGTACAAGGCCCTTGGACCTTCCTCTCGGAGGACAGTTGACAAAGCATGTGCAATTCCTCTATACTGATAAGGAGAGTTTGCAGTCTGTGCACAATATCCATGCTTGCAGAGTTAACAACGATGACCAACAAGGCTTTAACTATTACAAATTTGGGGTACAAAAAGTTACCTGGACAGTTAGCCTTCCACGAACCATATCCATTGGGTATGTTGCAGACATGGCTATTATTCCAGCAGTTGCACCGGCTCCAAGCCGTAAAACAGGAGTGAGTTGGGCATTTTCTGCAGAAGCGAAAACAGCATAAACCCATGAGCCATGAAATCTATAAACAGGTTTACTCCAATCAACGCGAAAGGCTTGTGATATTAGTTTAACATAGCCTCCAAAACCTTCATGTAGCAACTTAAATTGAAGGCTAAAGTGCTAGGGTAATTTCATGCACAGATCATCCAACAAGGAGTAAGAAAAAAAAATCTTATGCTAAAATCAAATTACCATTTCCTGGCTGCTGACGATACAAGTATAGTATACCCCTAACAGAGAGAGACAGCGTAGATTAGACAGAAATATAAATTGAGTACGAGCAAATGACCATAGAATATAAAGAAACTCTTACTTGGAAGCCTGCTCATAGCTGAAAAACTTAACAGCCGAGTTTGGAACAATACGAGCACAGTTAGTGCCATTTCCTTTGAACAGTCCACGAAGTCCCTCGGTTCTCCAAATATACTTCAACCCTTGGACCGTCCCACTATACTTTATGTTATGTGGATTTTGGACCTGCCCATTGACAAAGAAAAGTTAAATCTCCAATCATTTACATGTTCCAGGACAAAAGAGTAATCAACTAAGAACAAAACCTGAAGCAATATCTTCATCCTTTCCAGAGGTGCGACTGCAGTTCGTGACCTAAAACACATAAAACAAGCATCTCCGTTCAGATATTAACCCAAGAAACAAAATGTGTGCATTGAAAGTAACACAGAGAGTGAAAAGATAAAGTGACAAACTGCTCAATCTTTTAAATGTCAATCATTTCAAGTAAAGACTGACCACTTTCTGCTCATGTAACTTTATCCTTCGTACATAAACCGTATCTACATTTGACTGGTTCAACAACGGTAATAAAGTTTTGATTTTTATGACTGATCTACTACACTTATCGTCAGCAACCAGATTCAAACATCAATAAAGTTTTGATTTTTATGAGAACCCATCAACAATCATACTCAACATACGAGAAGTGAGTAGGGAAAAGGAAACTTACACTCCACCGGCGACGCCACCGGCGAAGAGAGACTTGCAGATGCTGAGGACAGCATAGCCCGGAGCTTTGACTCCTTCCCTCGCTTCCTCCGCCAGATTCACGATCGTTGAAACAGCTGCCGATTCACTCCTCTTCACATCCTCTGATGCCATCTAATCGATCGAATCACTCCACTACGATTCCGATCCCGAAGCGATTTGCTTCACAAATCTTCGATCTCGTATCGAAAACCCAAAACCCCCTTGCTGGAATCTCAGTTTGAGATTGACGAGAAGAGAGATCAAAACACTTTTCTCGAAATCAAATCTACTCTCCTTTCTATGTCCCGCGCGGCGATTATAAAACGCCAAAAGACAACAACAACAACCTACTGATTAAGCCTGACGACCACCGTTTTAATGGCACTCTTTTCCTTGGGGAAATTTACATAATTAAACCCTTGACTAACTATGTTTTCTAAAATAGCCACTTTACTATCGAAGGATGTAAACTGTTTTGGCATTTAACAAAAATAAATGGATAAACACTATTTGTTTGTATTTAGAAATTAATACATCGCGAGGATTGTACTGATAACTTTTAATCAGATGATGAGTAGTTTATTTTTAATAAAACAAAGAATCAGATGAGGAGCTATTTTCAATTTACGTACTAGAGGAGTTTTATGCAAATATGGTTAGTATAAGGAGTGTATTTACAAATATATCTCTTATTGTTATTGTGGGACCAGGTTTTATCCTACGCACATCACTTATCGCGTAAGATATACTCTCTTCATATATGAGCGCCACGTAAAGTTTGAGGGACTGTTCAGTTCTGCTCCCACAGTCCCACTAATGCATCCTTTTCTTCAATTTTATTTAAAAGGCAAGTTTCAACCACGTAAAATTGTGGACTCATTAAAAACCAATCTTATTTTTTAAGTACTCAAAATACATACTTCACACACATTTTTAGATTCGTTACAATGGACCTGTTGATTTATTATTCGTTGTTGATATTAATGCGATTTTTCATAATCATCTTAGTTAATTTATGTTTTTATTCATAGCAGCAATTAAATTATTATTTTTACATTATATATCAAAAATTTATAATTTTATGATCTATAAATAGAAACTAGTTTATATAATTTGGATATATACAAAAAAACTATCATAAATTTCATATATTGTTAATCAATTTGTTATATATTTATCAAAATTTTTATAAGATTCAACTATAAGTTATTTTTAATTTGACTTTATAATTATTTTAATTTTTAAAAAAAATATGTTTCACTGTCACTATTATTTAGGAAATCAAAATATAAAATATGAAATAAAAATAAATAAATAAAAGTGTTTTAAAAAAATTTACGAAGTACAAAATATTATAATATATGTGAGTATTATGTTGAAGAAAAAGAATGACGATGTGTTAAAGTAAAAATGAAAAATAGAATACTGAATAAATTTAAACCAATGTATACATAAAACAGTCTTTATCAGCAAATGTTGGGCTTAATAGGGAAAGAATGAAAAATAATAACTATTTTAACAAACATTTCTTCACTTAAAATGTGTCTTGTTTTTCTTTTGGCTTTTCGTAGTTGGAGGGACATTAGAATACCCACAAATGACAACATCACCTCATTATTAGCACCACAGAATTCCACATCGAGTTTATGTTTCAGTTTATATATTATTAATTTTCTAAAAATATATATAAAAATGTGGATGTATGTGTATATAGACATAGATTGCGTGTATAAAATTAAAAAAGTGGATGTAGGACCATCAAATGAAAAAGCAGACACAAATTACAAAATAGCCTTAGTAGATGTATAATCATTCTATGCAAAAAGAGTACTGTCAGATCACACATCAAATAAGCTCACATACAATGATACCCACTACTGAATTGTCCAGTACTATAAATGCCTATCATTTATATGGGCCTGTTATTGATCCACATAAATCGAGCCCATTTATCAAGTATATAATGATTTCCAGGCCGTCTTAGCGAAGGCAAACTTCGTATTGAATGCATTTAACCCATTACTCTTTTGCTTATTCTGAAATATCTAGTATATCTCAAGTACGAAAATTGCCTGTCATTAGTCAACGTTTCAACGTCTCCAAATTGCATTTAGTATCTTCTAATTTGCAAAATCATATTTTAATGTATAGAGGCAAGTGGAGTTAAGATCTTAAAATGTGATCGTAGAGGAAATGAAGAATATACAGCTGTAGCTTTTTTTGTTTTGTTTCAATATATATAGTTTGGAAAAAATTACAATTCTACCTACAATTTAATATTACTTTTTAAATTTACCTTTAATGAATGATAATTATTAAAAATATTTATGATAAAAATAGTGTTTAAAATAATTTTTTAAAATATTTATACAAAAATAGAACCCAAGCAGCATCCCTCTTATTACACTACAACCTGACACTAATCACTCAAGCAGTGTAATTTGAACTCAGAGATGATTAATATAATTTTTGATAATCGTGATATTTGTTGAGTAAAGTGATACTTCAACTGTATGTTATTTTGACAATTTTTCATACTAGTTTTTGTTTCTCCAATAGTAAACTTATATAATTATTTATATACAATACTCATCAACTTTCCTTATATATTTTGATACGTCACTATTTTTTACTTGGCGTGTCATGAAGTGTAATAGACTTTAGATAATTAATAATATTTTTTTGATCTCAGAAAATATGTATAAAATTAATATGCATTTTATCCATTTACTAGTGTCTTACCTCACACAACGTCTACATATAATCGAAAAATGAAGGGAGTGATATATTTAACGCTTTGCATATCATCTAGAAGACTAATGCAAGGTTACAGTGTTGTATGAAAAAAGCAATACTGAAATACGCTTGGTTTTGCTCGCATCACAAACGGAAAAATTGCATACTAGTTTTAATCATCCCCGCCTATTAATTCAACAAGCAGTTGAGAGGCCACGTCTTAGTAAGACAAGGAAGCATAACTTGACATATTATATTTCACTATAAATTCATTAGACTAGCTATAGTTTGTTTTAGAACAAGCACACTTAT